>JAYJMJ010260573.1:0-36671 GCA_036873875.1 Laminaria ephemera | reverse complement strand
ATGTAATTGTAAAATATATATATTTTTATTGCTTTTTTTTGTTAATTAGATAAATAAACATTGAAAATAAAAAATATTATATATATAATGCAATTACATAAAGTCTTACCAGTAATTTGGGGAGAATAATAATGTTTAAAAAAAATGACTTGTTGACAATGACAGAATAAAATACAATGAACATCTTGGTGTCCATGACTTTTCTTGTATAAGAGATACCATAAAAGCGATAACAGTAGAGCCCGAATTCAAAGTAAAAATTGACGCTCAAAGGTTATGTATCAATGACACAGGTTTTTTTGATATAAAAAAGACTATTGGAGACACAAACATAAATATCGCGAGTAGTATTTGGAAGGTAGAAAACATTAATACGGGCATTAAGGATACCTTTAATGTAAAAGAGTTTAGTTATTTTTTCCCTGAAGAAGGCAATTATAACATAACTCTTAATGCAATAGATGATTTGGGATGTCAATCTTCTCACCAACTAACACAATTTATTGTAAGTCGTCTACCAGAACCTTTAATAAACTATTCTGCAGAGAGTTTATGTGCAAATTCTACAATTACTTTTCAATATGGAGTGGATACACAAAGCCAATTAGTAGAAAACAGTACAGACTTTTTTATAATTATAAATAATAAAGACACAATAGTCTTTGGAGAAAGAAGCCCAGGAGCCATAGAAGAAAACCAAGTAGACTACCAATTCAACAGAACCACAGAAAATAAAATCATTTTCTCCATAGAAGATCGTTCGGCTATATCCAACAACGATCTTCCTTGCCGAAATTTCACAACTATCCCCCTTCAATTAATTGCCTTACCAGATCTAGCAATCTCAGCAGACACTTTATGTCCTAATGAAGATGTACTGATACTCAATGAATCTGAAAACACAGAGTTCAGTGGTAATATTATCGGTTATATGACCATAGAAGATACTGTAAAAACAGACTACCCTGCTGATATAGAATCTTGGATAAGAAATTATGAATTTGGAGGAAATAAAACATTTGAATTAGTAGCCGAAACAGATTTGGGTTGTTCTGATACCTTAAAAGCAAACATCTTTGTATATCCTGGTCCAAAAGCAGGATTTGAATTACTCGAAGAATTCGCAGAGGCATTCATTCCTCTAAACTTACTAGATACATCTGATGCTAGTTATATGGTAGATGGAGACACTGCAACACTTATAAGTAGTTATTATGAGATGGGTGAAGGAACTGAATATGAAGACTTCAATATTCAACATACTTATGATGAGATCACTCAATACTATGTCACACATACTGTAGAGAACAGCTATGGATGTAAAGATATTACTATACAAAAACTAGATCTTCTACCTTATTTAGATATCCCCAATGCTTTCTCTCCGAATGATGATGCCACAAATGATGGGCTAGGATTAATATGGAAGTCAATTATAACGCTAGAACATTATCAAATCTATAATCGCTGGGGACAAGTTATCTTTGATGGCAATGGAGACCTCGATGCCATCTGGGACGGAACTTTTAAAGGCGAGGATCAAGAGGTAGGAACATACGTAGTCTATGTAAAAGCTCTAGGTGCTTATGATACAGAATTTGAATTCAAGAAAAACATAAACTTGATTAGATAACCATGAAAAAACTAATCACTCTACTACTCGTAAGTTGCTCTAGCCTAATGCTAGCACAAGACTTACATTTCTCTCAGTTCTTTACCAATCAAATGGCTCTTAATCCAGCATTTACTGGCATGTATGACGAAGACTTCGGTGCTTCTATGATCTACCGAACACAATGGGGAGAAATAGATTCTAGATTCGAAAATTTCGCATTCTCTGCAGATTTCAATAAAGAATTGGGGAACAACAAACTAGGCATCGGCATCTTGGTTCTCAAGGACAAACTTCCTTACAATGTTTACACACTCAACTCTGCTGCATTAAGCTTATCTTATCAGCATTACTTAGATCTACCTAAGAAACATTTAATTTCTATTGGTTCTAATGTTGGCTGGAGAGCAAAGACTTTTAATTCAGATAGAGGATTCGAATTCGGTAATCAATATGTAGATTATCAGTTTGACGCTAGTCAACCTAATAATGAGGATCTAACTACCAATACCATAAATTCTGTAAATGTAGATGCTGGTGCCAATTATACCTGGACGCCTTCTTCAAGAATGAAGGTCAATACTGGCGCAAATTTCTTATCACTTACCACTCCTAATGAATCATTCATCAGTTCTACAAACTCCAACCAGCTAGGAGTAAGATATGTGGGATATGTGATGGCAGATTATGAGTTGGATGCAAAAACTACTTTATCCCCAAAAGTTTTATATATGAACCAAAGCCGTGGTAGTGACTTAAACCTTGGTTTTCTTATGACTTATAAAATAAGTGCTAATGTTACTGGTGAGCTTGGCGGCTTCTATAGAGTAAAAGATGCTGGCATAGTTGTCATAGGACTTGGCTGGAAATCTATTTTGATAAGAGGAAGTATGGATACTACTAACTCTAGCCTAAAAGATGTGGGGGAAATTCCAGACTCTGGCTATACTAGCTCTAGAGCTTATGAAATAGGTATTACTTACAGAGGTATCTTAAAAAAACATTCTAAAACTAATCTTACTGTGCCTTGCGGTATTTTCTAGCTATGCATAAAAAATCAACCTTAATCCTTTTACTGTCTTTTCTTTCACTCACTGCTTTCGGTCAAAATTCAGATGGTAAAAAACATGGTATTCTAGATCCTACTCTATGGAAAGAAGTTACAAATGCCGATCGTCTCTACAAAGAAAAAAGTTTTTATAATGCCATAGATATTTATGCTCGTTCATTAAAAAAACAACCTGACAACAAATACATCAATTATAAGTTAGGGATGAGTTATGTAAAAACGAGGGACTATATAAATGCTTCTACGATTTTACAAAACCTTACAGAGCTAGAAGATAAAAAAGCTCCTGTTTACCCTTATGCCTGGTTTTACCTTGGTGAATCTCAGAAAGCTCTTGGTCAGTATAAAGAAGCAAGAGTGTCATATACAAGGTTTACAAAGTTTAAAATAAAATCTCTAGAATATAAGCAGTACTCAAAGTTTGCAAAAAAGGCTAATTATGGTTGTACTTATGCGTTAACAAAAATTCAAGAAGATTCTAATAATGTAAAATTAATACATTTAGAAAATGACATTAATCATGCTTACAGTGATTTCGCTCCATTTTATCAGAATGAAAAACTTTATTTTTCTACCTTAAGATATGATTCTATTCTTAGTTATGGTTATAAAGAGAAAGTTTTTTTCCCTATACAAATCTATACTTCGGACAAAGAAAATAATGAATGGTCTGTACCAGAAGAAGTAACCGAATTGAATAAACCAGATGTACATTCTGCAAACTTCATTACTAACCCAGAGGGTGATAAAGGCTATTTTTCTAAATGTTACAACTCTCATCATAACACTATCTATTGTCAAATTTATGAGACAGAAAAAACAGAAGATGGTAGCTGGGGCAAAGCTCACAAGCTGCATCACCACCTTAATTCTGTCACAGGTTCTACCACACAGCCTACTTATGGTAGAGTTATCAAAAAGAAAAGAAAGACAATAGACACCTTAGATGTTCTTTATTTCTCTTCTGACCGTCCTGGTGGTTATGGTGGATCTGACATTTGGTATGCGGTAAAAGGAAAGAATGGTAAATTCAAAAAACCTGTTAATTGCGGTAAGAAAGTAAACTCTGCAAGAGATGAAATAACTCCATACTTTAACTCAAAAGAGAAACAACTATACTTCAGTAGCAATTTTCATAAAGGTTATGGTGGACATGACATTTTTGTATGTAAAGGATCTCTCAATAAATGGAGAAGTGTAAGAAATCTAGATTTGCCTATTAATTCTTCTTATGATGACACCTATTATAGTACTATAGATAAAGAAGATACGCTTATGGAAGGTTTTTTGGTTACTAATAGACCTGGAGGAATTGCACTTAAAAGTGAGACTTGTTGTGATGATATTTATAGTTTTCTAGAATATATCCCTACATACATCAACATTACATTATCCCTATCCCAAGATGTTGTCATCAACGATACCTTGATAACTATGGATAGTACATTGACGGATAGCTCTGGTGTAGAAAAATGGGTATTTACTCAAAATCAAACAATAGAGAAAAAGACTATTTCCGAGAAAATTACAGGAACTAAAATAGGTGTTATCAGAAAGAATGTTGCTGATAAATCTAAACAAATTGGTCGTTTTAATCTCAAAGGACTATCTCAGTCTATTGAATGGATAGACACCAATAATACTACTGGCACTGCTCAACTAAACCTTCTTCAAGACAAGGGGTATTATCTGGTGGTAGCAAAAGACAGTATGGAAACAATTATCCAAGAACTGAATACTAGTGATCATAATGAACTAAACTTTGCAATGAACAAAATCATCAAAAAAGAAATGGTGATTACGGATACTATTGTAAAAGATACCATTCCCGAAATCACGAGTACTCTTGCAGATGCTAATGAACAAGATGATGTAAAAACAAACCAAGTATTCTTGCTTGAGAATATGTACTTCGATACTGATAAGGATGCTATAAAAGAGGAAGCTTTACCTTCTCTAGAACTTCTGATTACTTTCTTGGATAAACAACCAAAAGCAAGAATAGAAATCTCTGGGCACACAGATAGCCAAGGAAATGATGCTTATAACCAAGATTTATCTCAACGTAGAGCTGAAGCTATTAAACAATATTTAATAGAACATAAAATAAAAGCTAAACGCCTAGAAGCTAAAGGGTATGGAGAGACCTTACCTATAGACACAAATGATACTGCAGAAGGAAGAAAACATAACAGGAGAACAGAAATAAAAATCTTATCTAATGAATAGACCCACAGCTAAATAGTTAATATTTTTTAATCACACTAAACTGACTTTGATTATATTTGCGCGATAAATTTATAAAGTGAAACAAACAAAATGAACTTTTTAAAGTTAACCTTAATAATCAACCTATTCTTTGCTGCACACTTTGGCAGTTCTCAGATGGTACTAGAGTACCATATTGATGACTTAGAAAATTCGGTGATATTACCTTTGAGAGGTAAAGTCCATGTAACAGTTGATTGGGGAGATCATACTCCAATAGAAACTATAGATATGGCTGGTGATCTTTCGCATTCCTTTACTACTCTAGGAACACAAACTATTACGATCTCTGGTAAACTGACTGGATATGGTGGTTACAGTAACAACTCAAGTAATCAACAATTGACAAAAATTTTATCCTGGAATAATTTAGGGCTACTTAGCCTTGATCATTCTTTTAGATCAGCCTCGAAATTAGTCCAGCTGCCTAACGATTTACCTCCCTCTGTGACAAGCCTAGTTGGGATGTTTGCCAAAGTAACAACATTTACCAAAAATATAGAGAATTGGGACACACAAAATGTGACTGATATGAGTTACATGTTTGCTCAAGCAACTTCGTTTAACCAAAATATAGGAAAATGGAATACTCAAAAGGTACAGAACATGAAATTCATGTTCTATGAATCGACTGCATTTGATAAAAACATAGGCTCGTGGAATACTGAAAATGTCACAGACATGGAATCTATGTTTCATGGAGCTACTGCATTTAATCAAAATATAGGGAAATGGAACACACAAAATGTAGAGAACATGAAATCCATGTTTCAAGAAGTACCTGGTTTCAACCAAAACATAGGTAACTGGAATACTCAAAATGTCACTACTATGGAATACATGTTTCACAGAGCTTATAAATTCAACCAAAACATAGGGAAATGGAATACTCAAAAGGTAAAAAACATGGAGTCTATGTTTCGTGAGGCAAGTGTATTTAACCAAGGCATAGGTAACTGGAATACTCAAAGTGTGATGAACATGGAATCTATGTTTCAGGAAGCTCATGCATTCAACAAAAATCTAGACACATGGAACACAAAAAACCTGATTAATATGAGTCATATGTTTCAAGGAGCCATTTCGTTTAATCAAAATATAGAATCATGGAACACTGAGAATGTTGCTAATATGAGTTGTGCATTTGCTAAGGCAATAAATTTCAACAAAAATATAGATACATGGAATACGCAAAACGTGATCAACATGAAATCTATGTTTTTTAGAGCTATTAAATTCAATCAGAATATAGGGAAATGGGACACACAGAATGTTACAGATATGAGTCATATGTTCCAAGGAGCTATTGCATTTGACCAAAATATAGGGGCATGGAACATCTTAAATGTAATTACTACAAGACACATGCTCTATAACACACAGATATCTAGAGAAAACTTCGATGATACACTCAATAAATGGAAGATTCAAACAGTAAACTCTAGAATTTCTTCCCATGAAGATGATGCCCATTATTCTAATATAGCAACGAAACCAAAAGACTTACTTTTCGATACGGAGTGATATACTGAAAAGTCAACTCTCCAATTCTTTAGAAACCCTACACTTACCACTTGAATCTAAGATTCTATAAAACTCCATTTACAAACCTAACCACCTTCAAATAAATCATGTCATGTATTAAATCTGATTAGGGGCTAATTCTGAAACAACAGCTGAAGTTCTATACACTGATAATTATTAATTCTATATCTTTACGACATGCAACATCAGCCTACAAAAGATCTTAAAAGAGAAGAAAAGCTACAGTCTTTTGATCGTTTACTTACCATTATGGATGAGTTAAGGATTAACTGCCCTTGGGACAAAAAACAAACTTGGGAGACACTGAGACATCTTACGGTAGAGGAAGTGTATGAACTTTCTGATGCTATTATAAAAAACGATATCGATGAAGTAAAAAAAGAACTTGGTGACATTATGTTACACTTAGTCTTCTATGCTAAAATTGCTGAAGAGAAATTTGGGTTTAACATAGCTGATGTAATTAATGGTGAATGCGAAAAAATGATTCACCGACATCCACACATCTATGCCGACACAACTGTTGTGGATGAAGAGGAGGTAAAACGTAACTGGGAGGCTCTCAAGAAAAAAGAAAAGGGTGCTTCTCAAACAACTCTTAGTGGTGTACCTAATTCATTACCTCCTTTGGTAAAGGCGATAAGAATCCAATCAAAAGCTAGAGGTGCAGGATTTGATTGGGATGAAAAGGAACAAGTCTGGGAAAAGGTGCTGGAAGAGTTACAGGAGTTTAGAGAAGCTAAAACAAAAACCGATCAAATTGATGAGTTGGGAGATGTATTCTTCTCTCTTGTAAATTATGCTCGATTCATAGACATAGATCCTGAAGAAGCATTGGAACGAACGAATCAGAAATTTGTCCGTAGATTTAATATGATGGAAGCATTGATTCTACAAGATGGCAAAGAAATGCAAAACATTACGCTAGAGGAAATGGATTCTTACTGGGATAGGGTTAAAGAATTACTCAAAAAACAGGGTTAACCTTTATATTCTGGGATCGTTTTTAATTGTATATAATTTGCACCATCTTTCTTAAAACAAAATGTTACTAGACCATTTGTAATGACAATAAGCCTAGACTTAAGGACTAAATTATACTCCATTGCCTGTGTAAGAGTTTTTTGATTGATCTTTTCTGAATGCGCTTTACATTCTACAATCATCTCTACCTCACCTGTTTTCTTATAAATTAATATATCTGTACGCTTTTGAAGCTTGTTATATTGATGTCCTTGCTCTACTTTAAACCAACCTTTTGGATACTTAAACGTATCTATTAATAAATGGACTACATGCTGACGGACCCACTCTTCTGGAGTAAGAACTAAATATTTTTTCCGAATAAGATCAAAAATATAGGTTTGTTCGTTTTCGTCCTTTAATTTAATGTTACAACTCGGCAGTGCTATTGGATACATGCCTAAAAATAAGACTTAATATATGGAAACAAAATAAGATATAGTAAAGGATTTGTTACCTAGATATACGGGTACTCCTTTGGAAGAGTTTGGAGAATATATCCTACTCACAAATTTTATAAACTATGTAAATGTATTTGCAGAAATGCACAATGTAGAGATCATAGGAAAAGCAAAGCCCATGCAAACCGCTACGGCAAATGGCGTAACAATCATCAACTTTGGTATGGGTAGTGCCATGGCTGCAACGATCATGGATTTACTTTCTGCTGTCATGCCAAAGGCTGTTTTATTCCTTGGCAAATGTGGAGGTTTTAAAGAAACTGAAATAGGTGATTTTATCTTACCTATTGCAGCGATAAGAGGAGAAGGTACCAGTAACGATTATTTACCACCAGAAATACCTGCTTTACCGTCTTTTAGGTTGCAACGTGCGGTTTCTTCTATGGTAAAAAAACATGAAAAAGATTACTGGACTGGAACTGTTTATACGACTAATAGAAGGGTTTGGGAACATGACGACGAATTCAAAGAGTACCTAAAAAAAATTAGAGCTATAGGAATAGATATGGAGACTGCCACGGTATTTGTTGTCGGCTTTGTAAATGGAATACCTCATGGCGCGTTATTATTGGTCTCTGACAACCCTATGACTCCAGAAGGTGTAAAGACTAGTAAGGATGATGAGAAAAACTCTGCTAACCATACGTCTGATCATATCACAATAGGTATGGAGGCTTTATTGGAACTTAAAAACTCTGGAGATTCTGTAAAACATATGAAATTTGACTAAAAGGTTACTCTTTGTTTTCTATTTCATCAAAAACGTTATTCTGAACTTGATTTAAAACCTGAATTTAAAATCAAATTCAGAATAACGTTCTAATTATACCTATTAATTTTTTTGTACTAAACTTCTTGCCTGGATTCTTCAATCCTTCTTCTTTCTGAATGATATACTGGTCATAGCAATCAACCTCCTTAATAAAAAAGAGAGTTGAATGATTTCCATACAACTCTCTTTTTCTAATGATTAAACTTTAAGTCTACTACCCCATTACTCTTTGATTATTTTCTTGGAAATGACATTACCATTGGCATATATAACTTCTGCTATATATTCACCTGTTGGCAAGTCAACCAATTCACTTGAAAACTGATAACTAATATTGGTTTCCAAACTGTTTCTCTGAAGAATAAGTCTCCCTAAATTATCTATGATTTTTAATTCATAAATTTCTTTAGATGCATTAGACAACTTAATCGTTAATTGATTATCTAGAATTGGATTAGGGAATACATCCAATACATATACATTTTGATGACTTATTACATCCCCATCTATTGACAAAGGACAATGTATCTCTAGTGGAATTGTACTTGATTTAGAAGCACAATCCATATCTGGACCAGTTCTAGTAACTGTCACATCTGTTTCTATATAATCCGACGGAATATTAACAGATATTTTGTTACTCGGTTGTGATAGATTGGACTGCGTTACACCTAACGGTAATGTCCATAAATATTGGACACCTTCTTCATGATTAGCAATTTCTAAAACAGTCCAATCTGTGCCTGGACAAACAGATCCTTCTACAACAATTACTGGGACTGGAACTTCCACAACATTAACATCAAATACATCAGAAGAAACACAACTATCTGAATCTGTTGCATCAAGTCTTACTGTATGACTCCCTATATCTTGAATCAACAAATCTTCCAACTGTGCTTCTGCACTTACTATTTCATCATCTACTATCCATAAATAATTCTCAATACTCTTAGGATTCAACGGTTGAGCTATTACCCAAAAAGAATTTATTTTTGTATTCCCTTCACATAAATCATCAATGATTGAACTACCTATAGAAACTTGATAACCACATGGGTCGGAAGTAAATATTGTAGAGATAGACCAATCAGCAGAACATGTTGGTTTTACTTGAAATTCATAGGAGACATTACCCAAAATAGTCATACTAATTTCATAAGGAGTAGAAACAATATCTGAATAATTTACCCAGTCTGTACTAACCACTTCTTTTACTCTTACATCGTAGACATTATCCTCTGATGTAATTTCCCATAATAAACTTACCCCATCTTCAATTCTAGATACTTCCAAATCTGTAGGTACTCTACAATCATTAGGGCTACAGTTAGCCACACCTGTTAAAGAAGGGTCTTCATCTTCCACCGTATTAGTCAATCCTAAATAACCTTTATTAGATGACGCTAAATCCGTCAATTCTTGCGTGCTTACTTCAGAAAAATTAAAGTAAGACAACAATCCTTGTTCAGAAATTTTAACTTCGAAACCCATAGAGTTTTCTATTTCTCTTTGCGTTCTGCCATCATTCCAGAATCTCATTTCGCTTATAACTCCAGAATAATCTACTTCTGACTCTATTACGTCTGAACCACCAATCACCCATCTACCACCATCTGGTGAACAGGTCGTGCATGTACTTATGTCTTCTGTAGAGATTAAGTCACTATCCACATATAAGTTCAATTCTCCATTTTCTTTGACTAAAGACACAAAATGACAACTGCCGTCTAACCAATCCAGTAATGCTGGCGATTCGAACCATGCAGAAGTACCATAAAATCCATAAGATAAATAAGGACTAATTCCTGGCTCTTTCTTCCATCCTATTAATAACCCCTCATCACAATCTGTACTACTACTAAAGAAATATTCTGCAGTATGCTCTTCCTCCCCTTCAGGGTTTATCCAAAATTCTATTGTAAAATCACCTTGACCTACAGCATAAGAAGATGTTTCATCTACAACAACTCTATCATCTTCTAATTTATCAAAAACTAGCCCTGCATTATTTATAGGATTCCTTGCATCAAAATCTACTACCGATTCACAAATTTTGTTTGACTCCTGATCTAATGTACTTACTACAAAACTATAATGTGTATTTGGCTCATACGGATAAGTAAAAGGAGTAGTTAATAGTATCTCAGAGGAGATTACGACCTCATCTACTGTTTTGAAATCTTTCCTTACTATAATCCCATAATCAATACCTACATTCAAATTATCTATATTAAGTTGAAGGTTACCTTCATTTTTAACTATACTAAGTATCGGTTTACTTTGTAAGGAAAGCCTTGCTTGGCTTGATCCACAAGTATTAGTTGTATGGACAACATAATTCCCTATTTCCTCTACAGATAGAATTTGAGTCGTTTCTGTTAAGATTTCATCATTTCTTGTCCATTCATACATATCAGCTTCTACTCCTTCCTCTAGTTCTGCAACTAAAAGCAAGCCATTGAAATCTGGATCACATTGATCTATTGGATTATTGGGTGAGATAGAGACTAAAGGAGGAGAGATTAAAGTAATTGTTGTAGAAATTTCTGAATCACACCCATTTTCATCTGTAAAATAATACTTCACCAAATTTTCACCTAATTCAGCTTCTGCAAGATCTAGATATCCACTACCACTAGTTAGGTCTTCTATATTAAGTGAAAAATCACCTCCAATAGGTGTAGCTTCTACAGTGATTTGACTAAGCGTATTACACACCTCTTGGTCTGAAGTAATCGACAACACTGTTGGTTGATTAATTTCAACAGTAGTCAATGTCTTATCACTTACACACCCATTATTTATCGCCTCTACTTCGTAATCTCCTTGTACAATTAAATTACTAAAGTTTGCAGATATTTCAGTTCCATTATTCACATACCCATTAGGCCCTGTCCAATAGTAAGATGTTTCCAATTCTGGAATAACAGAAATCTCAGCTGCTGACTCACTGCAAACAGGAGAATTTGTATTATCAATCACAGGAGCACTTGGCTTGGCATTTACAGTCACTGTAATTTGTTTAGAGGCTGTACAACTTGTTTCATCTATATAATCATATTGCAATACATGATCTCCTATACCTGCAGTGGATGTATTAAAAACAGACGTATTACTTTCTATACCATTTCCAGACCACGCTCCTCCAATTGGCTGTGCTTCTAAATCTATATCTCCATCATAAATACAGTAACTAGTTTCAATATTGAATTCTACAATAGGTCCTACGTTTATTTTCTTAGTTGCTTCATTAGAACATCCAAATTGATCTGTATAGATATAATTCACATCAAAAATACCTAATCCAGAGATAGAAGTATTAAAATCTCCATCTGCAGCAGTTCCTATTCCAGACCATACTCCACCTGTAGGGTTCCCACCTTCCAATGATGCAATAACTACACTGCCACAAACACTTTGGTCATCACCAGCTGTCACTATAGGATTCTCAATAATGGTAACAGAAACTGGATCAGAGACTTCCCCTTCACAACCATCTTTAACCCCTTGTACTTTAAATGGCCCCTCTGCTCCTGACAAGGAAGTATTAGGAATTGTAAATAATCCAGAAAATCGTTCGTTCTCCGTATTATCAGGATATATTAACTTATAAGAATTGGCACCAACAGCCTCTGCGGTTAAAAAGATATTATCTCCTTCACATACTGGTGTATTAGATGTAAGAGATGCTTTCGCTGGTAGTTTCGTCACTTCTAATTCTTTACTTTTTGAAACTTCACACTCATATATGTCTTTTACAGTATAGGTTAAACTAACCGGCGAGGATAAAGGCAATGAGGCAACATCAATTATACCATCACTACTTACAACACCTACATCAGAAGTCCAAACACCACCCTCAGGAGAAAATTCTTCTAGCGTAACACTTGCTACACCTTCACAAACTTCCTCTGAATCTCCAACAGAAATTTTTGGCTTAGTATTAATTAAAATTTCCGTTTTATTTATCCAGTCTATTCCATTACAAGAAACAGACACATTCACTATATACGAAGAACATGATTCGAAGAAGTAGTTGTATTCGTTCGTCAAATCTACTTCTAAAATGGATTCTGTTTCAAACGATACATACTCATTATCTTCACCAGACTCTACTTCTTTTTCAATTTCCCATTTTAAATATTCTGCATATGATGTACCTAAAGTACTGATAGAAATATTAAAAGATTCACCTATTACCAAAGGCTCCTCTATTGTACTTGTTAACACAACTTCTGACTTACCATCATCAAAAAACTCACAAGGAGAAGTACACTGCTCTACATACTCTGGAATATTTGTGGGGTTAACACCTAAATTATAATTATCTGAAAGATCTATGTATTCTTTAAAATCCTCTCCAAAGAAAGATGATTTACCAGACTCATTACCACTAACACAAATATTAGAGTTATCTAAAAAATTTAACTTAGCATTTTCCTCAAAATTAATGTTCGATAGTGGATTTTGCGTATTTGTCGTATTATAAAATGTACTCCCATTATTAAACGTTAGCTTACCAAGCTCAGAAACATATACTTCAGAACCTACAGCATAAAAACCAGCTTGATCTCCTAGACTAATTGCTTTATAAATATAATCAGACACTTCACTTCCTTCGTCACTCACAAAAGTATTGTCTTTATTAACTCTAAACTCACCATCTAACAAGTCTGTCGGATTTGGAGTGAACTGTGATGGCAACCAGTAAAATTGAATTTCTTCTGAAACAACTAAATCATCCATTCCTTCTCTAAATATAATAACCTCTACCTCTGCTATATTCCAACCCCTCTTAAGATTCGTTAATTGGGATGGACTAGTTTTAATAACATTTGGTACGGAAGTAAGCAAATCACCTTCATTGCCCACAGTACCTGGAGAAATTTGAGCATTCCAAACATTTCCAGGGCTGGAAATACCATTAATCTTCAAATCAGAAAATGAAATCCCTCTACCAAACTCTACATGCTCCCATTGTCCAGAAGTAGTAAATGCAAAAACCAAGTTTTCATCATTTAGATTCTCAAAAACCTTAAACTCTGGGATTGTAAATGTAGGCGCAAACAATTTAAAACCTGTAGTAGATGTCCATTGATTTGCTACTATAAAACGATACCTATAATCATTTGTAGGATCTTCTATACAGTTAGGGGTAATTGCCATAGGCAAGTACAATTCACCGCAGCATTCTGCTTTTCCAAATGTACAACCACCACCTTGATACCTTCCTTCTGCTGACAGTTTATGAATCTTACCTCCCCAATCTGTCACATACCATTTAGCTTCTGCCACCATGTACGCTAAATTATTTACTAATGACGTACCAGGAAAAGCAATAAAAAAATCTAATCCTATTTCGTCCAACTCAAGATCTGATATTGGGAATGATATAATTTCATTTCCACCTGTTACTCCAACCACTGTACCTGCTCTATGATCAGCATCTATACGGTCTAGATCAGAGAATTCTACCACATTCGATTCATTGGACGAAGAACTAGCGTCAAGAAATGTTTTAGTGGATAGAACGGATGACTGAGTCGTAGAATAATTAACATAAGTTAGGCCTGAACGAGAAGAAATTAACAATCCTGCTTCATTAGCATCTTTACTAAATCCACCAATATCTGAGGGAATATCTAGCCCTGTTAAACTTATTTCACCCCTATCTAACATCGTAACTACTCCATCTACTTGATGATTAATTTCTAATACTTGAATGTATGGATCTCCATCATTTAAATTCAAAACAAATAAGTTTTGATTTATTTCTGTAACTGCTATTGGCGTATTAAAAACAACCTCCCCATCTTTATCTCCATAATCCCATGGCTCTAATCCATCTCTTAAAAAAGTCAAGCGTTCTTTATCCTTATCTACTATTACAGCCGTTAATGTATATCCCGTATATAAAAGATAATCTGCATCAAACGGCGTACAAAAGGCCGTTACATCATTTATTTCATTGAAATGTTTCCCTTGTACACCTGTCCCCTCATAATCTTGATTTTCTGGTAAATCTTTAATAGAAATCACTTGACCTAACTCAAATTTATAGGTTCCATTTTTACATACATTAACACCCAAAACTTTTTTACATGCTCTGTATTCGAACTCAAGCTCTTCAAAGTCAATCTGTGCAAAAGGAACTGGCCCATCACTAGATGATCCGATAAACTGATCTTCATTAAAAGACTCTTGGTAAGAATCGTAGTAATTTACACCTTTGGCATCTGGTTCTATAGGTAACTCTACAAAATTCCAACTATCAACAGTTCCTGCCCTTGATAAGCTTTTACCTTCTGATTTATTGTTTCCTGAAATAACATCAATACTAGAAATTTTAGTTTTATCTGCATTTAATGAAACAGACAGTATAAATTCTTGGTTAGTTCCCAAATCAAGTAACCTAAAATCATTTCCTTGCTTTCTTACAAAAGCCAAAGGCTTTAACTTATTCTTAACCGCTAAGGAAGGATTAACTGCAAATTTCCTTTCTAATTCTACATCTCCATCTTTGTAAGATATTTTCTCTATAAAAGCCAGATAACTTTCTTGTGTAACAAATAGTCTTCTACTGAGTGTAGGTGCTCCTTGATCTAAATAAGATTCAAATTTATGCAATACCTCGTTTTCGGTATTCTCTTTTTCTATGACATAATGTACCTCATCATCATATTTAGTAGACACAGAACGAATTTCTACATCTATTTGAGCGGTTAAGGAATACTGAAATAGTATAAACAGAGTAAATAGTCCAGATTTTATAAATACTTTCATCTTATTAGTTATTTTCTTTGGCATAGTTTTTTAAATTCTTCAATCCATAATCTTCCATTATATCAATTAACGATTGAGATAACTTAGAGCTATGATTACTTAACCTTTGTAAATATTCATCTAACAATTTCTCTCGTTCTGCTATAGACATCTGAGGAAAGCCCTGATAAACCAGCATTTTCTCTATTACTATTATAAAATCTGCGATTTTAATTGGAGAATTATTACTATTTACCAGTGGTAAAATCTCAAAAACTTCCTCCAAAAAAGAATTAGACAACCTATAATATCCGATAGATCTAGGTCGAAAAACCCTATCATAGGCCAACTTTCGAAAAGCTTCTCCTGAAAATGGCCCCAACGGGTATTTCTTTATAAACCCTGCAAAACCCCTTACAATAAGAGGATTAAAAAAAAGAGAGTCTGGCAATGTATCGGACTCAAAATGGTTATAATACATACCTAACAATCTGAAATATTCAGTACGTTGTTGTAAAAATGAACTGTCTAAAGGCTGAATAATGAAATTATAATCGAAAAAATGCTGTTTCCCAGTTGGGTGTTCACAGACCACTATTTTCGCACTATACTTCCCTGCTGAAAAAAAACGAACACCAAATTTATTTTCCTGAAATTCTAACGGAATTTTTATAAAATCCGACAAAAGCGTATCCCCGAATCTAGAATCATTAAAATTATATAATAATTCTTTACGAAAATCACCTCGCATAGGTTGTTTCGCAATCTCATAATCTAATTGACATTCCCTTTCTGGCACTTCATGATTAGACCTTTTTATAGGATTATTTTTATAGGATTTTAGGGTTTTCAGATTTATTATTTCGATTACCTCTAACTTTGTAAAACTTTCAGAATTGATCTGATACTTAGAATCATTCTTGACGATGTATTTAAAAGATATTGATTGCCCTTCATAGTAATTCTTAACACTAGTGGTATCCAGTACCACTGAAAATTGCGAAAAGTACGGAAACCCAATTAATATAATAGATATAAATATAAAACTAGTACGCATTGCTATTTATAATTTGCTTGTATATCGCATTATATAATTCATTATCGCTTGTTGATGATATTCACACCAAAAGGCACCATAAGTTTTTATGTAACCAAAATCTGCTGCAGAAGCATCTTGATGTAACCTAAAAACACAGTGATCTTTATTATGTCCATTGCAATAAGCTTCATGTGAAGTCGCATTATCTGCTGCGCCTGATTCCATTACAGGAGAGGCTATGCTATGTCCCAAACAATGAACAAAAAGAGCTCCAGTTGCGGCGTTTAATTCACGAGTATTAGAAATGTTTGTTTCTTCCAGCAACGAGACTCTAAAAATACCTATAACTGATGACTCTGCACCTAATATAGTATAATTATCCGTATTTCTTGGACCTACAGCATAGGTCCCATTAAGATCAATTTCGTACTCGACCTCAAGATCTACTTTATCACCTGTTAAGTTATAAAAACCAATTTCTGTTGATTCAAAAGCTAATATATCTCCACCACTTGCTAGGTATAAAGCACTTAATTCATCCAGCACTCGGCTAAGCTCATCTAAAAACGCAGTCTTGTTTTCTCTACCAGCATCCACAGCGGTTTTGTAGTTTAACCAGCTCAACTTTAAAGTACCATTAGACGAAAAAAAACTAGAGTTTGGCTGAAGGGCATTTATCTTACCAGAAATTTGAGGAGCTCCGTCGAAAAACAAATTAGTACTCTTAGGTATAAATTCTGGAAAGCGGTAATCTGTAGTTGGCACTACATTATTATATCTATTTGACAACGCATCCCGAACATCATAATAAACATTCGTATTCTTCATATCTGTAATTTCAGATATTAACACATTATTTCCTGAACCAATAAATCCAGATGTATTAGAGTTACTCAAGTCTAAAAAACGTATATCATACTTTCTGTTACTACCCTGTTGCACATCAATATTAATTGGAGCTGTAAAAGAACCTCCTATATCATTAAATTGCAACTCATAATCTCCTGGGTCAGGAATCTTAAATTTAACCACCACCACATGTTTTTCATCATCACAATATCTTACATGCGGATCATTAAAGTTCTCTGGATCACCAGTAAGCAATTCTTGATTGTCTGTTTGAAAGTCGTATCTCTGTGTTTCAAAAAGATCACCTTGTGGCGAATCTAACCATCTAAGTTCCAAAGATGTATTCCTTTCATAAGCACCGTTTATTCCTAAATCTACTTTTACCATTAAATACCTAGCATCTGCAAGTTCTTTAGGATCTGTAATTTCATCTTGACCTACAGAAAACTCATATGGAATATCTGGTGAACCTGGACCTAATACTTCTATAACATTGCTAGAAACTGTATGAGGAAATTTTTCTTCTTCTGGAGAAAAAGGTGATGGGATAGCTGTTACACAATTAAATGCACCAACTTGAGAACATGCTCCTGGAACCAGTGCATCACATTTGAAGGTAGCAGGGAATTCATCATCTACAGAACTGTACCCTGGAGACTGTTTTGCAGCTGTTCTTGGATCGGAATAAACACTTCTATCTCCCTTTAAGTATTCAGACTTTAAAACTAATGGATAATCAACTGAACTAAAATTAGTACTCCAAGAGAAATTTTTAAAATTTGTTGTAATTTCCAGATCTTTAACCTTCAAGTCGCTAATTTCGTCCAATCCTTGCAGAAATTGTTCTTGTTGCAAAAGTGCATCATGTATTATGTGTCTTCCTCTAATAGGCTCTCCATTAACATCTGAAGGGACAAAAACATCACACTCTAAATCAGAATACTCTTTTGCTACACGAATTCTTGAATCACACAATCCAGCATCCCAAAGCCATTTATAATGTTTAGAAGCCTCTCTCTTACCATATTTTATAAATAATTCTGAATCTACAGTATTAAGATAAAATGGTCTATATCCAAAATAGCATTCATCTGGATGTTTAGCACATCTTCTGGGACTGGTATTAGTTGCACAAGAACTCCCTATGCCAACCAGAATCAATAAATAAAGTACGTTTCGCAACATACTGGTTTGTTTTAATGTTTTCATAGTTATTTATTTAATATGGTATATGTTTTTGTTATATCACAACCGTTTCCGTCTGTGATCGTCAGGTCAAACTTCTGGTTTGCCACTGCAATGTTTGTATATGTTTTTTCCCAGATATCTCCTGTGCTCCACTCGTACTGGAACGGCTCTATGCCTACTACATCTTTTGCTCTCAATAACACTGGTGCTCCTATACACAAGGGTTCTAACTCTGAGTTCTCAATTTCGAAATCCAAGTCAGAAATAGAGAATTCTATTGCTTTACTCCCATCTCCTGTTGTACTCTCAAACTCACACGTCTGATCATTCAACCCACAAACCATGGTCGTTGTTCTTTGTGTCAAAATAGTTAATTCTGTCAGTAGCTCTAACTGATTAGGGTCTGCAATTTCTATCTCGAACTGCACAGCATTATTTAAGTTTATGTTTTCCCATCCATAGATAGTTGCATCTCCATCTAAGGCAGAGGAGGTAAATACATACGGCACTTCAGAGCCTGTTTTTATTTTTAATTCATTAGGGATTCTTATTTCGAAAAAATCACTCTCTACTTGAGCGTCATCCTCTCTAGAAAAGTCAAAAGATACTAAACGTGACTTGGCACATGTAAAGCCTTCTTCTATATCTACCACTATTTCTAAAGCCTCTTTATCACAATAATAAAAATCACCATCCCCATCAGCATAAAGACCTGCGTCTGACCAGCCATTTTTATCTAGCGTAGCTCTTTCTGTTGTACTTGCCGTTGAGTACTTACTAAACCCACCATCAAAGTTTAATGTAGTTGTTGAACTTGCCAACTGAGAAGACCAACTGATTAATGTTGCATCATAGTTTTCTATACACAATGTTGCACCTAAAAACATACGCGTCATATCCATAACACTACTACCAATATCCCAAGAAGCCAAGGATTGATTAAATTCAATAGCTTCACGAAACATATCTGGCATATCTCTCACACTACTAATATTCCAAGAATCTAAGGATTGATTAAAACTGCTTGCTTGTCTAAACATAGATCTCATAGTAGTAACACTACTTACATCCCAAAGATCTAAGGGTTGATTAAAATTACTCGCTGTAAAAAACATCTGGCTCATATCTGTCACATTACTTACATCCCATGCATTCAATGGTTGGTCAAAACTACTCGCTTTATCAAACATCCAACCCATATTCTTGACACTACTTACATCCCAAGAAGCCAAGGATTGATCAAAAACATTCGCCTTATAAAACATTCGGTACATATCTGTCACATTACTTACATCCCAAGAATTTAAAGGATGATTAAAACTAGTTGTTGAAAACATTCCATTCATACTTGCAACACTACTTACATCCCAGGTATTCAAAGGTTGATTAAACCTTTCCGCGCTAGCAAACATACCTGACATATCAATCACTTTACTTACATCCCAAGAATTCAACGGCCGATTAAAAACATTTGCTGCAACAAAGGCGCTACTCATATTTGTCACACTACTTACATCCCAAAGATCCAATGGTTGATCAAAAGCCCAAGCATGTAAAAACATACCTGATATATCTGTCACATTGCTTACATCCCAAGAATTCAAAGGTTGATTAAAACTATTTGCGTTTGAAAACATACCCGACATATCTGTCACATTACTTACATCCCAAGAAGCTAAGGGTTGATTGAAAATAATTGCTTGTGTAAACATATAATTTAAATCAGTCACTGTTGAAGGTAATTCATCTGGTACTTCTTCAAGAATAAATTCACTAGAAAAAGCATAAGAGAAACTCGTTATCCCTAAACCATCCCAACTCAGTACTTTTTTTAATCTACCACTACCTTTATAACCAATTTCCCCAAATCTTTTCACAAATCCTGTGATTGTAACTCTTTTAGTACCTATTGTGGAATAAGTATGTTTTATTATCCCTCTTGACATAATAGGCCCCTCAACAGAACCATCTCCCCAATCTACACTCACTTCCACATCATCATTAAGTGGCAAACCTATTTCGGTACCTACTTCTATAATGTCATATTCTAGAACCATTCCTTTTCTTTCACATGCATTACTACCATCTGTATCTTCTCCTGAATCTGTCCATATATTTTTATCCAATGAAGCTCTTTCTGTAGTACTTGCATCTGAGTATTTGCTAAACCCACCATCAAAATTTAATGCAATTGTAGAATTCTCTAACTGAGATGCCCAACTGATTAGTGTCGCATCGTAGTTTTCTGTACATAGCGTTGCACCAGTAAACATATTCTGCATAGAAGTCACATTCTCAATATCCCAAGAAGCTAAAGACTGGTTAAAACTAGTTGCACTATTAAACATATGTATCATACTTGTAACACTTTCCACATTCCATTCTAACAGTTGATTAAAAGCAGTAGCTCCTTGAAACATAGATTGCATATTTTCTACCTTGCTTACATCCCAATCTAAAGGTTGATTAAAACTAGTAGCATCATTAAACATACTATGCATTACTAAAACTCCAGAAATTTCTCGAAAAGTTACTGGTTTATTAAAAGCAGTAGCTCCTTGAAACATCGAACTCATGTCTATGACTTTTGTAACATCCCAATCCAAAGGTTGATTAAAACTAGTAGCTCCAGCAAACATAGATCTCATAGTTTCTACCTGACTTACATCCCAGTCTAATTTTTGATTAAAACTAGTAGCTCCCCCAAACATAGATTGCATATTAGTCACATTACTTACATCCCAGTCTAACTTTTGATTAAAACTAGTAGCCCCTGTAAACATACTTCTTAAGAAAGTAACTGTTGATGGTAATTCGCTAGGTACCTGTATCAGTTCTTCTGCTCCACGAAAAGCATCAGATAGATTTGTTAAACCTAAACCATCCCAGCTATGTACTTTTGTTAATCTAGACAAACCATCTCCAAAACCACCGAATGCAGTTAACACACCAGTAATTGTAACTATTTTAGTACCACTAGTCATATAAGTATGAAGTTTATCACTTCTGGAATCAAAAGACTCTATTGAACCATCTCCCCAATCTACTATTATATCTATTGTCCCATTTATATTAAGAGGTAGCCCTATCTCGGTATTCGCTGATTCAATATCAAACTCCAAAACCATCCCCTCTGTTACTTCTAGGCAAGCATTAGTACCATCTGTATCTAGACCTGAATCTGTCCATCCATTTTTATCTAGAGTCATTCTTTCTGAAGCACTTACCTCTGAGTATTTACTATTCCCACCATTAAAATTTAATATAACATTTGAACCAACTAGTTGAGATGCCCAACTAATTATAGTCTCATCATAATTTTCTATACAAAGAGTTGCTCCTGTAAACATAAATGACATATAAAGTATACTATCAATATCCCAAGAGGCTAAAGACTGATTAAAAGCTGTAGCCCCAGAAAACATCGACACAGTATTTTCTAATTGACTTACATCCCAATCCAGTGGTTGATTAAAGCTAATTGCATCTTGAAACATCCTACTCATAGTAATTACATTACTTACATCCCAATCCAATGGTTGATTAAAAGTAATTGCCCCTTCAAATAAACCAAGCATATCTGTAACATTAATTACATTCCAATCTAAAAATTGATTAAAGCTAGTCGCATCATGAAACATCCATCTTAAGCTTACTACAGTTGAAGGTAACTCACTTGGTACTTCTTCAAGAATGCTTGCTTTATGAAAAGCATACTCAAAACTTGTTATCCCTAAATTATCCCAACTCAAAACCTTTGCTAATCTAGCATTCCCAATTGAATTATAGAAATCACCATATTCTGTCAATGACCCTGTAATAATCACTTGTTTAATCCCTATTGTTGCGTAGTTGTGTTTTTTATTACCTACTGTAGTACATGTATCTATAGAACCATCTCCCCAATCAACTATTACATCTACATCACCATTAAGAGGCAAACCTATCTCAGTACCTGCTTCTATGATATCATACTCAAGAACCATTTGAGCATTTATGACTCCTACAGTAAGTAGCATCATTAACATTAATAGTTGTTTCAACTTTTTCACGATTATTTGATTAAGGTTATTCAGTTAGCTAAAATATTGTACTAAGCTAAATACATTAAATGTATTATCAAAGACTTTTATAATACTAAAATCATTAATCTAGTTTACACTAACACCACTCCCCATCTCATTAAATTTCAGATGAATATTTTCATCAAATAAATCTCTCTAAAAAATCACCCCTTAATCTTCATCAGAAACTCCTATTGTTTCTATAGGTATGTAATACAGAAATCCCTGCTCGTATATATGCTTTAGTTTTCCATTTTCATTGACAAACTCTACATCTAATACCCAGAAATAATTCCCTTCCGATACTTTCTCTTTTAATTCACCTGTGCTTGAACCTACTGGTCTATTTTCTCCATACCACCTTGGTTCTTTCCCTGAACTTTTCTCCTGATACACCACATCATTCCATCTAGAAAAAATTGTAAGCTCGTAATCTAACAACTCTGGATCTATTCTTTCTCCTCCCCATAAAAACTCAAAATTCAATCCTACATTATTTGTTACGGCTGAATTAATAACTACTACTTCAAATTCATCTCTTGCATTTCCGTCATCTATTACTCCATCAACGATCTCTACAGGTGAATCTGAAATGGACTTCATTAATATTACTCTTAATTCTTTAACACCATAACAAATAACTAAATTATCATTATCATCGTATTCACAAACATCATATTCTATGATTACTGTATCCGGAAAATCATCTGGCAGCTCATCTAATACGATTACATTAATAGCCTCTCTATCTTGATCAACCTCAGCGGCTAAAAAGTCTTCAAAGTCTCTAGCGTTTAAAATCTCAATTTCTCTTCGTATATCTGGACTTAATTCTTGTAACAGTAAATTAGTTGAAATAGAGGTATCTGCTGACTCCTCTAGGGTAATAATTTCTACATCTGGCAATTCTACAAATAGCTTGACATCATGTGTGACATTTTTTGTATTGCCACAAACATCTGTCAATCTCACTACTATTACTTCTGTAAAATCACCTCTTTCTGTACTTGTATAGGTCACTCCATAGTTCCCTTCTAAAAGATCTATTTCTGCTACTCCATATAGTTGTTCTGTAATAATCTCTGCGGAATCTATCTCTTGAAAATCCTCTAAGGCAATAGATATATCATGTACATTATTAACTGTGTTTATTTCAAAACTGATGGAATCTTCTGTTGTGTTATTAAAAACAACATTAATAGAATCATTAGCAGAGCATAAATTAAATTCATCTGTTACTGTAAAGGTTGTCCATCCTTCGGTATTAATTGTATCATTACCCAAATCACTGACTAAGTTATTTGTAGACATAAATTCCAACGCAACATTATCACAGGTAAATGCTTCTTTTGATTCTGATAGATTGGTAACTACAGCTTCACTATTAGTTATCTTATAATCATAATCAGATGGTGTAACTGCTTTTCGCACAAAAATCTCTTTTGTAACTTCTATTATTGTATCAACATCTGTAACTGTCAGTTTTATTTCAGCGAATCCTTCCTCATTGAAACTAGAGGTTACTACTGAATCTATACTCATATCTCCAGCTATTTCCCACGCAAAACTTGCGTCTGGAGAAAAGCCAAAGGCTTCGAATGAAACATCTACAAACTCTCCTTGACAAATGGAATCTTGTGTAAGTTCTATCGTCACAAATCTAGCATCATCTACCACGTTTATTATCAGCAACCCTCTCGCAGCTCCTCCATTTTGATCATTTATGGTATAGATAACAGTATCTAATCCTACAAAATCGGTTAGAGGTGTGTATTCGAACTGATTAGCATTGACAAACACATCACCATAAGTAGCTGTACCAGAAAACAAGATAAGGGTATCTCCATCTACATCTGTATCATTCAATACAGGATTGATAGTAGTAGCTGTATTTATATTTATTACAACAGTTGTATCATTTGCTACTGGACCTCCTACTACAGTAATCTCTAGAGTATCAAAATAAACACATCCACTATCTCCTTCTAAAACAAAGTATGCCTCCCCGAATCCAATACCATCTATTACTCGTGGCCCAAGAACTGTCGAATCTCGAAACGTAAAGACATCCGATGTCCAACTAAAAGTAGCTCCTGTAGTAGAATTTAATTCTATAGCAAACTCAAGAGCGGACTGATCTGCTGTATCTGTTATTGCTATTATTCTATTAGCAATCGTATAAGCTGAATCTGGATTAATTAGAGAGAATGAAACTGTATCTGTACAACCGCTAACGGTATCTAAGACATAGCTCTCATAATTCCCTGCAGATAAATCAGTTAACTCAATATCTAACTCTCCCATTATCGACCATGAATAAATAATGTTTGGGTTGTTTACTCCTCTTGCATCTGCAGTTGCTGTACCATCACGTCCTCCAACACAAGTTGGGCTTGTAACATCTACTTCATTTGTAACTTCTGCATAAGTTATTACAAATAAATTGG
This sequence comes from Laminaria ephemera, assembly GCA_036873875.1. Classification (NCBI taxonomy): domain Eukaryota; class Phaeophyceae; order Laminariales; family Laminariaceae; genus Laminaria; species Laminaria ephemera. Next base: position 11,569 of record JAYJMJ010260573.1, on the reverse strand, counting down.
TAGCTATACAACCTGTGATTGTATCCTCTAGTGTAGCCTCAAATTTTATAGGATAAGGTAATGTATTGACTAAAACAGTATCTAAACCAAAGTTTGTTTGATTGTCAAAATTAAATATATTCAACACCTTAGAGTTAGGAAAAATAAATGAAGAACTTTCATCTAGAACCACTCCTGTGCCACAGTCATAATATTCTTGTGTACTTTCTACGTTTGGAATAAAGTACTCTACATAAATACTATCCTTATCTGTACAGCCATTTGCATCGGTTACTTCTACTACTATATATCCTGTGGTATCTATTGTATTTGTAATCACAATAGAATCTCGATTATTATCTGTTTGGAAACCTGTTACATCTGTAATTGTAAGTGGTGCATAATCAGAAAATATCACAAAATCAGATTGATCATTGGCACATAATGTTACTGAACCTTGCATTAATTGAAAATTTATAGGGGAAGGCTCCACTACGTTATAGACAACTGTATCCAGACATCCCATATTATCTATATACAATTGGTATTCACCTCCTGCCAAATTATCTCTATACAATTGATATTCATCTCCTGCCAAATTATCTATTGTATCTCCAATCGCTCCTGCAGACCAAATGAGTTTGAATGCGTTACTTACAGAAACCGTCACACTTCCGTCCATTGCCCCTGCGCATGACACATCACTCACGGAGTCCAAAATAGTTGTGACCCCATTACCAATATTAAGTGTATAATTATCTACACAAGAAAAACTATTACTAGAAACGCTTATATCATACACATCCCTTCCTCCCATATATTCCAATGAGTCTCCCAATGAATATGTAATTCCAGCACCATCTATTGTCGCAAAATAATCTGAATTAAAATCTATAAAAGATGAATCTAGAATTATTTTATCTGTAGAGCTACAGACGTAAGCACTTGTATCTAAAAAGTTAAATTGTTTGCCATAATTAATATAAACAGAATCTTCTACTATACATCCTTCGGCATTTTCTACTGTAATTTTCACATGGTCTTCCCCAAATCCAGAAACAATTGAAGGATTATCTATAGTATCATTACTAAATGTAAAAATATCCGAACTCCATTTAATAATATTATCATCTGAATTATCGAACACATCTTCTAGCTGAACAGTATCTTCTCCACAAAGTGATAGACTATCTTGTAAAATCTCATATAAAACTGAACGAAACAACACTTGTGTAGTATCCGAATTCAAAACACACCCTTCACTAGTAGTCACTTGTAAATAATAAAAGTTTTGATCCTCAGACTTAAGAACTGTTAAGGTATCATTTACAGCTGTTCTTATCTCAAAAAATTCATCTTCACGTACAACTCTTTCATACCATTGATATGATTTGGCTGTAGATACAACTCCTGTATATAATTCTCCTTCGTTACCACTACAAATTATAGTCGTATCCTCAAAGGATAAAACATCTTCATATTTATCACATTCCAATTCTTCGTAAGAAAGACAGTCTGGACAATCAGTGGTTTCCTTTCCTAGTCCAGGATTATTAATAGGAATTTCTTCCCAACCACATAATATAATATTTTCATTATCTGCTATAGGTTGATCGGTTAAAATACCTTTTGCTTTAACTATTGCACATGTTTCTACAGGATAATCATTTGTATAATGAAATAATGTATCTAAAGATTGTGAAAAAGAATTAATTGTACCTTCTGTTATAAAGCTAGAGCTACTACTTATACCAAAATAATTTAAATCTACAAAAGACACATCTCCTGTTACATAAACATCTGTATTTATTAAATTAACAAATGAGCTACCACCTACAAAAGTTAAATTACCTGTAACATTAACTTCAGAATTAGTAATAGTGGAAGATGAACTTGGACTAGTAAATGGATAACCAATGTTTACCCCATCCAAAAAATTGATCTTACTATCTGATATATTCAGTCCAAGATTAAAAAAACTTCCAACAGTAACCATTTTATTAAAAGTCATCTCCGCTCCATTTTCAACAGTTAAATCCAATTCACTGAATTCAGAGGTTTCTAATGTGAAATCAGCATTTTCACCTGAAACTATTATTGTTGGAGATTCAGCTATTAAGCCATCTGTAACAGCTTCACCAGACACCTCCAATACGGCTGGCTCATCTAACGCTCCCAAATCCAACCCTGAAAACTGGATTTTAGACAAATCTGCAAAATGAATGGTAACTGAATTTACCTTTATCTCATTATCAAACTTTAAATCATAAAAGTTTGTTGTATCATTATTTGTATGGATACATAAAACATCACGTTCCTCCAATGTACCCAAATCGAAAGGATCCATTATCATCCTAACATCTATTTCTTTCGCAGTCTCTACTGGACACTGTTGTGACAAAGAGTAACCTAAAGACATCCATGATAGAACCACGATTAAAAATAACCGTAAAAATTTCCTGTAATTTTTCATAGTAATGGTATAACAGTAAACAAAAATGCTAAATACTTCTATTCAAACAAGATAACAAACAAATTTGCTCATAATTAGACAACTATCCAAATTGCAAAAGGCAAGATACTAGTCAAGTACAAAAAGTTTAATAAAAATAGATTTAGTCTTTTTGTTTTATTGAATTAAGTCAGATACAAACCCCTTCGCATATATCCAAAAAAAAGCCAGAGAAGATGATCTTCTCTGGCTTTTTATAATGATTTCTATTAATTAATATTATTCTACTTCCTCATTACATGGATGGCTCCTGTATAGTTGTCGTCTTTATTATCTGTTCCTAAATCTAAGATGTAATAATAAACTCCTTCGGTAACATTTCCGCCATCCCATTCGTTGCCTGAGTAATTACCTTCTTGTACAAAAACTCTATTACCCCATCTGTTATAAATAGACATTGTTGCTGCTGGATATCCTTGGATTCCTTTTACTTTAAATAAATCGTTATACCCATCTCCGTCTGGTGTAAATACATTCGGTGCATACAGCTTCTCTCTTATTAAGATTACTGCCTCATCTATTTTCTCACATTCTCCTTGTGTTACTTTTAACTGTATCACATAGTTTCCATTTGTTCCTATTGATGTATTTAGTCCTGTCACCAAGGAATCTCTATCTACTATGATATCTGAGTTTAAGACATTATCTGTAGTTAAAATACTCCATAATATTACTCTTTCTGACTCATCTGCATCTGTTCTTCCGGTAAGATTCACTGTTTGTAATTCTTCTATTGGTGGATATGTTCCTGCATCTACGTTTGGTATTGTATCGTGGATGATTTCTACTGCTGTTGTCGATCTCTCTCCACATACGTCATTTGTCTCTGTCATGTAATACACGCCTGCGATATCAATATCTTCTAATATTGGATTTGTTTCTCCTACTAATGCTACACTATCTCTATACCATTGGTAATTTCCTTCAAATACTGCTGCAAATAATGTCACTAATTCATCTTCACAGACTGTGGTATCATTAAGAAATTCAAGTGATGGTATTTCTTTCTCTTCCACTTCTACTGATCTAGAATCTGTTATCATCTCTGTCCCTGAAACGTTACATGCTTTTGTAGAGGTAACTTCTACGGTTGCTGTTGCTATACCTGCCTCTAAATTTGTAACCTCAAATGTAGAATTTGTTGTTACTCCTTCTATTCCTGTCCCTACATAACTCCAGCTATATGTTGCTTCATCTAAATCTACTGTGTTTTCTAGTTCGAATGTTACACTTTCTCCTTCACATATGTTTGGTATAACTATTAAGTCAAATGATGGTTCAAACACTTCATTGACTGTATAGGTTCCCATATCTGAAATTGTTCCACATACTTCATTACCTGCGGTAAGAGTTACTGTCTGAAAGCCTAGTGCAGTTGTTTGTATGGTATATTCTGTTGGACTAACTTCTGTTGGATTAATTTCTATTACACCTACATTCCACGTTGTTAATAATGGATCTATGTTGGTGGTTGCTATTGTAATTGTTACTTCTTCTCCTTGACAAACTTCTGCTGGCGTACTTCCTAATGCATCTGTTATGCTTATGATATCTACTGTTGGTGCTTCTGTTACGTTTACGGTAATTTCACTATTTATCGGTTCACATCCTGACCCTGATATGTCTGAAATCTCCCATTTTATAACTGTTGCTCCTCCTGCAATTAAATTCATAGTTTGAGATTCGGAATCATCTTCTGTTATTGTTACTGATGCCCCACTTTCTATTGTCCACATTCCTGTTTCTGTGGTTGTATTGTATCCAATATTTTTGATTACTGCTATTGAGTCTATACATAAATCTACGGAGCCTCCATTTGGAACTGGAGTTCCATCTACAGTAAGTGTTGGTAAGGTCAATGTTCCTGATCTTGTTACTGTTACTGCTATATCTGATTTATCTATACATACTCCGTTACTTACTGTCCATAGAAACTCTCCTGACTGTCCTTCTACTAATCCATTAACTGTTCCGTTTGGCTGTGTTATTTCGGAGGTTACTAAATCTCCTGTCCCTGACACTTTTGTCCATACTCCTGTGGCTGTTGATGGTGTAGGTGTTGTTGCAGTCAGATCAACTTCTTCATCACAAGTTAGTATAGGACTTGCTACTGTTAAAGCTGCTGTACTTGGTAATTCATCTATTTGTACGGTAACTACTGTTACTTCTATATCTGTATCTATGTTATTACTTATTCTATATTCAAATAGATAGGTACCTGGAGATATTCCTGCTGGAAAGTTAAGGTCTCTTGTAGTTGATACAACGGTGTTTGCTGATCCAAATACTCCTCCTGTTATTTCTATCCATTCTACGGTTTCTACTCCATTTAATGGATTTTGTCCTTGTTCTGTAAATGCGGCATAGTCTTCACATAAAGGAATCGTATATGGATCTTCTGCTACTCCTTTTACTACTCTTACGATTTTTAGGGTATCTGTTACTACATCACATATTCCTGCGGTATCTTGTACGGCATAAATTAATTGTGTGACTCCTGCATCTCCGAATGCTGTATCTGGTGAAGAGGCTATTGTAGTCAATCCTTCTACTAACACTTCATATTCTCTAATATCTGCTGTATTGCCTTCTCCTGTGAGAATCCAAGTTCCTGTAAAGGCATCTGTAATTGTTTCTGCTACTACTTCTACTTCGTCTTGATTGGTTAGTTTTTCATCTGTTGTCCCTGGACCTAAGTCTAGCTCATCATCACCGTCTACGGATATAATATCTGCTGATGGTATACTTACACTGTCTATTGTTGCTAATCCTATTTTATCTGCATCTTTTGCTGTACATTGGTTGGCATCTGTTATACTTGATATTTCATAAGTATTGGCTGCTAGTGTTTGTATTGTTGTTGACAACGATGTCATTGGAATTGTTGTATCTCCTCCTACTGTTCTTTCTACTACAACTTCTGCTGGTAGTGTGAGGTTATCTATTTCTATTGTTATGTCTACGGTATCTGTGCTGTCTGCACAAATCTTAAAGTCTCCGTTTATTTTGCCTATCGGACTATTATGGTATGCTACGTTTACTAAGCTGGATGGTGTACTTACACATAACCCTTCTAAGCCTACTATCTCATATGTTCCTGAGTCAGAAACTGGAATGGTAAATGTTAATGGCCCTGCATATCTTGTTGTTCTATAGTCTTGCCCTGGCAATACTGTTCCATCTGTCGTTTGAATAGCAAATGCCCAATCTGCTGGTGCTATAGGACCTGGCGTTAGTGTCATTGTCAGTTCTGATGTTGTTATGGCTCCTTCTTCACATATTGCACTTGGCGACCCTGTTGACAGTTCTAATGTACCTATTTCTGGACAGCTACATGTTATCCCAAACGGTACGGAGGTATAGGTATTCATTGAACAGTTATTGGCATCTTTTATACTTATTCCTGTTACTGATATTGATTCTTCTATTGCTCCTAGGTTTGTCATTGACCATGTATCACCTAACCAAACACCTTCTGCATTTGTTATCATTGCCCCATCACTCAATGTTAGTGATACTTCATAACTTGATTCTTCTCCTAAGTCTGCTGTTAGCTCTACAGAGTAATTATATTCTGTTGCTGTATTTCCTGCGTCATCACATATTGCTGCATGAGCTGTAATTATTGGCTCTTCGAAATGTGTTAGTGTAAATGTACCTGCATCTGCTGGTATTTCCATTTCGCAACCTTTATCGTCTACTAGTGTTGTTAATGAGTAAATGCCTTCTGTACTTATATTATGTGGTGGTGCTACTAAAACGCCTGATGCATCTGGACCTGCTATGGTGTATGTGAATGGTGCTGTCCCTACACTAAATGTCATTGGTATGTTTATATTATCTGATGCACAGATAGAGTCTACTATTGGATCAAACATTCCTACTGGTAGTAGATTGACTGTTAGTTCTACTGTATTTTCTCCTGTACCAAAACATGTTTCCAAATCTTGCACGGTATTGGCTGTAAAGCTATACATTCCTCCTTCGGTTATTGTAAAGCTATAAATGTCTCCTACTACACTGGTAGCATCTGTTTGATCTAATGTTCCTGATGGAGTTGTAAGCTCAAAAGCATAATCTGGTGTTGCAGATGCTGAGTTACTCATTTCTACTTCTATTGTTACTCCTGCATCTCCTGCACATATCTCATTTGGCTCTCCTGTAGCTAGTCTTAGTTCTCCTTTTACTGGACAGTTACAGTTTATACTTCCTGCGACGGCATCTACGTCTGTATTATTCATACACTTTGATGCATCACTTACATTATAGTCATAGGTTACTGAAGTTGCTGATAAAAAACTTGCTGTGTAAACTGTACCTACTGCATCAAACATTCCTGCGCCTGGTAATTCGGTTGTTGCTGAATAACTCGGCTCTCCTCCTGATACTTCATATGTAATGGTTGCTATATTTGTTCCAAAGTCACATGTTACATCTGTATTTGTTATTATTATGTCTGATATAGTATCTACTATTGCTGAAGCCAATGTATCTAGTTCACATCCGTTATCGTCTGTTACTTTTGTTATGTTATATGTACCTACTATTATATTTCCTGCTAGTACTGTAGATATTGACTCTGACAAACTAGTCAGTGTTAATGATCCTTGAACTAACCCTCCTATGTTATATTCGACTATAAAGTCTGGTTCTCCTGTAAATGTTGCTGTTAATTCTGGGGTAGCTTCTTTACAAAATTCTCCTCCTCCTGATAACATCACTGTTGGTAAGGCATGTACTATCACATCTACTGTTGCTGTGTTTTCACACATGTTTGCATCTACTCCTGTTACTTCGTATGCTACTTCTCCTGCTGCTATTGGGGTAAAGGCTACTCCATCTGTTATAGTCCCTGTAAATGCTGAACCGCTTGTTACTGTCGAGGCTGCCCATGTATAACTTGATGCGCCTCCTCCTGTTAGTATTACATCTTCTCCTAAACAAATCTCCCCATCTAATGGTGTGGAGACCACTGTTACTGTTGGTAAAGCGTTTACTACTACATCTATTGTTGATACTTCGCTCTCACAGCCAGTTACAATATCTTTTTGTGACACATCATAGCTTGTAGTCACTGCTGTCGTTGTAGACAAAACTGGCACTGATGTAATTACATTACTTGTCCCTGTAGTATACCATATCAAGCTATCTGTTGCGGGCACATTATCTGTTATGACATCTGTTCCTATCGCATCCCCTAAACAATACTCAAAATCCGTTACAGATAGTGTTGATGGTGATGCATTAATAGCAAATGTTAACTTTACTACAGAGGACCCTCCACTAACATTGTCTACTCTTAAGAAATATTCTTGACCATCTGTAGGAGACAAGTCCTTAGTACCTGTTAATGGAGTAGTATTTGCAGTAGCATCCGCCTCTGTATCAAACCAATCCACTGCAGCATTTATACCATTATCAGTCATTATAACTACATAATCACTTAAATCAATATTACCATCTGAATCTAAAGAACAGTAAGTGGTATCTAAATCAGATGAACACTTGTCTACTGTAACTACATCTGTATAAACATTATCTAATGCTGCGCTTAAAACCATATCATCTATTAAGAAGTCATTCCCTCCTGAAGCTGCGACAGTATTTCCTCCAACAATAATAGATCCTTGTTCTGCTATCAAGGTATTATCAGACTTAGCAAAAATATCTAAACTAAAAGTACCTGTACTAGGCGCTGTCCAAACTGCACTTAATTGCTGCCAATCATTATTTTCAGGTAAATCTATCGAAACGACTTCTACTCCACCTATTTCAAAACTTATACTAGCTTCTATAGGATTATTATTACCCGAAGAGTAATTTACAGCATTAGCAATCCATAAAGAGAATATATAATCTTCTCCAGCCTCTGCATTAAAATCATAACCAATAACATTCCCATCAGTTGTACTATTGGGATCAACAAAAAGCATAGAACCAGTACCTGAAGTATGATCTCCTTGATCGGTACAAAAGGCTCCACATGCGGTTGTAGTAGCATCACTTAAAACCGAGAAACTACCAACTGTACTCCCATTATTGTAATATCCATTAGTTGATCCGAACTTAAATCCATTCACACCTAGTTCATAATCTCCATTCTGGATCAAACTTGCAGAAGGGAATGAAGCATAAACTGTATAATCTGTCGTTTGGGTAGGTTTTACCCAAATAGGACTTCCTGTCCCAACAATTGAAGGTGTTTCATCTTCCCATCTGTCTACAACACCGACTTCTTCTAATGTAACTTCGTTAAATGCTATTGCAGAAAGTTCTACAGAATCTCCAACACACACAGAAGCTACAGCTTCCACTGCAAAGCAATCCATAATAGGACCGATAGTAACAATAGATTCTTGTTCTGCTGGCCCTCCAAATTTTATATTATCAATGGCAAAATCATATCCTTCTCCACCACCTAGTTGTTGTCTAATAGAAATTGTTGCATCAGTTGCAGATGCAGAATTCCAATCAATCACATCTGTTGCCCACCTACAAACACCTTCCTGCTCACCATTACCATTGGTAGTAACAGATTGTATTAAAACATCATTTATATAGATATCAAATATTACATCTGTATCAGCAACTCTTGTCGCATCATCTGCTGATGCATCCCATGAAATATTTGTATGATCCATAGAAAAAACAAAGTCTTTATTAGGAGTAACATTCACAGTTTGTTCCCATATTACATCTGAGCCACCAGAAATAGCTTGACTAGTAAAACCATCTGCAATAAACATATTACCTTCATAACGGCATTGATCAGCATCATCAATCAACCCTTGTTGCCCTCCTGGAGAAGATGTATTCCAAAAACCTTGTGTACCTGGAACATATTCAACAATCCTATAATTATTTGAACTAGGCACACTATTATTAACAGTCATATCAGATATCGCTAAACCTAAACTACCTCCTTCGAAATCACCATCTGCAATAAGATTACCTGAAACCACTTCAGCAGTTGCCGTAAAACTAAATGATGTACCAACCATATCGGATGTAACAATTGCTGACACGATCTTACTTGTTGGATCATCCAACTCCGCCGCAGGAGTCCAAGCTATTGTAGAGATATCACCTGTAGCTTCCATAATCACTTCATCACCTACACAATACTCAACAGGTTCTGGTGATGGGAAAATTACTGATGTAAATAAAATCCTTTCTTGGATAGTAAAAGACTTTTCTGCATAACAACTAATATTATCTACAAAAGCAACATCTTCTACCTCTCTTACAGTATATACCCCTGCTTGATCAGTAGAAAGAGAAGTTCCATTTTCTGTAATAGCTACACCATCTTTATACCATTGAAAATAATTATTAATCTCGTCCTCTACTGCTGTTAAAGTAATTATAGAAACATCTATTCCAGATTCAATTGTAGGGTTATTAGAATTACCATCTACAACTCCAAGAACAGGAATACAACAATCTACTGTAGTAAGAAAAGCTGAATCTGCTGGTTCTAAATCACAAAACGCAGTAAAATCCCAATCATACAATACACCTCTTCTATCAGTAGAAAAAACACTCCCTATATCTCCAGTAACATCTAAAAAACCTGGCTCTGTAAAAGTTTGACTATTGGTAGCATTGTCCGTTAAAAAATGAATCTCATCTATCGGAAAGGAACCTGCATCAGTACCTAGTGGAGAAGTTATAACTTCTACCTCATAATTCCCTACAGGTATAGTAATGTCAATAGGTACTTCTACTTCATAAAAACCATTTCTTTGTGTAGTAAGATCTTGTCTTTGGAAATAGTGAATTGGAGAGAAAAAAGCACCAATTTTTATTTGCAAATAATAATCTCTATTATCATTATAAACATTAATAGGTACTGTAACAGAGTTTAACCGAACTTCTGTTAACACATTTAAATCCATAGTTAAATCAGGAGCCTGGGCTAACCCTACATTTTGAGAACCTGCGATATCAATATCAGTCAATGCTACAAAATCATCTATAGACGTTTCCTTTTGATACCAAAGTGTTCTACCTGTTGTTTCCCCTGGTGCAGAAGCCGCATATCTTGTTGGTGAAGATATCGAATATCCATCACCATCTAATCCATAAAATCTATCTGTAGTATCTGTAACTACGCCAGCAGTATAAACTGGCTCATACCAATGATACCTAACATCTGGATCTTGAGCATCTGTAATTTCCCATTGTGCAAATTGATCCTCACAGTAATCTGTCACATCAAAGGTAGGTTTATCACATTGCGCGTTAAGTGCATTTGCAAAAAACAAGCCTATACTCAATACAGAAAGTTTTATAAGTAGTTTCATTCTTCTTTATCTAGTTCCTTAATTTATACTATTCAATCAAAAAAAGTAACCTAGTTGATCACTCTTTTATGATGTTAACATTTATAGTAGATTCTTAAAAATAGGTATAATAAAAGGAATAGGAGTATAAATTGCAAAGCAAATTTCAATTTGTCTTCTACAATATAAAACCAAAAAATAGGGTTAAAAGTTGATTTTAAAGCGTTAATCTAAAAACTTCTTCTGTTAATCTATATTTATTAACAGAAACGACACCTACCTCTTCACAAACCAATCCACCTGCAAGGTTTGAATAATTAAGTACTTTCTCTAATTGAGTATTAGATGCTAAAAAGGCACTTGCTACAGATATAACAGTATCTCCAGCCCCAGAAACATCCCTAATATCTCTTTTATGTGCCTCTACATGACTGGCATTATCTTTATTAACAAGAACAGCACCATACTCAGACAATGTTATCAAAGCGTTGTCAATATTGTTATCCTTAATAAATGTACGAGCAGCATCAGAAATCTTATCTATCTGTTCGCCTGCATTATTTAAATTTAATGCCTCGTTAATTTCTTTTAGATTTGGTTTAAATAAGGTAACCCCTTTATAAAAATTGAAATTTTTCTTTTTGGGATCAGCTGTAGAAGGAATATTATTTTCATTGGATAATGATAGACAATATTCTATCAGGTTTTCTGACAAAACACCTTTATCATAATCTTGAAAGATCACACACTTGGCTCTCTCTATTTGACCTGAATATACTTCTTTCACTTTCTC
>JAYJMJ010260565.1:0-14783 GCA_036873875.1 Laminaria ephemera | reverse complement strand
GTCGGGTCGGGTCGGGTCGGGTCGGGTCGGGTCGGGTCGGGTCGGGTCGGGTCGGGTCGGGTCGGGTCGGGTCGGGTAGGGTCGGGTCGGGTCGGGTCGGGTCGGATCGGGTTGGGTCGGGTCACGTGGACACGACCCGACCCGTGAGAAGCGACCCGACCCGTGAACAGGTTTGATTATTTCTTTCCCCCCACATGGTATACCGGATATAGTAGGCGACGGAAAAAATATTGTATTCGGGTTTCATTCTCCATTTATGGATGTCACATATGAATAAATGAATACGAAAGTAGCACTGCGCCTGGCCCCTTTTTACATTGGCGGAGGCGTTATTCGCGGCTTGATTCAGTTCATCACACTGTTCATTTCAAATACACATCAACATCACGCATTCACCAACGCGCACAAGTCGATAGCAGTTACAAATAAAGCTGATGCGTTAGCTCCTAACGACAGCTATCCTATGAACCAATTGCTTTGTTCGGAGGGAGGGGAATCGAGGGGTCGGCTACGCAATGAATTAACTCATTGTTTTGTTCAGGGAGGGGTGGGGGTGATGGGGATAAAGGGGCTGGTTGATCCTTAATCCTTTTCGGAGTTCGAGGCGACCATACAGAAGAGATGCACCTTGGGTTTCTGAGGGTCGTGACTTGAGACGCGTGCTGCGAGCTACGATAGAGGTAGCACTGTTTGGCGTTTTGAGACGCATGCTATCGTCGGGATGTCATTGTTGTTTTGCAATCTGAATTTATTGTATACCTGGGCCATGGGTTTTGTTCATCGGGTTGCACTTTTAGAGCACACAAAATCAGTTTGTGGGTAAAGTACAGAGCTCCTCAAGTGAAGAGACTCAGAAAAACACTGATATCATTCACCTCGATCGTAGCATGTGTCTTGAGGAGCTCTAGACCCCACCCCAAATCCGATTTCGATAAACATTGAAAATTCGATCCGATGAACAACTCCATGGCCTACGTAGTAAAAACACAAATATGGTATTCAAACGGTATTGGCATTACCTCGGTTGAGGCGCCTTGTCAGTCGGGAACATTTCGGCCACAAACTTCTACGCTTATCCTAGCGTGTGTCGCACCTGGATCGGACTCGGTGTCCACGGATTAAACGTTGCAAACCAATCGCCCCGCGGTGAAGCTCGGCCTGATGAAGGTGGCGCCAAAATGACTAACGTTAGCAGCGTCTGGGAAGGAGATTTATTCTACGGCAGGGGGGGTACGACGCGGGCTACGATAGAGGTAGCACTTTGTGGATGAATCGTTTTCTGAATGGCGGGGCTTCTTAGCTCCAAATCGTCGGAACTTCAAAACAAAATTACAGTATTTTTTGTTTTATACCTAGGCCATGTAATGGTTCAGCGGGTGGTACTTTTTTCCCTCGCCCAAATCAGGTTTTTTGGGAGAGGTATAGAGCTCCTCAAGTGAGGAGCCTCAGAAAAAAAATGTTGCACCTCTACCGTAGGATGCACCATTTTTTTTTCTGAGGCTCCTCACTTAAGGAGCTCTGAACCTCACCCACAAACGGTTTTTGAGTAAACGAAAAGTGAGACCCGATGAAAAGTAAACCATGGCCTAGGAATACAAAAACAAAATGTTGGCAAAGCAAGAGTGACATGCCGACGATTTTGGGTTAAGGAGCCCCGTTATTCAGAAAACGTTTCAGACAAGAAGTGCTACCTCTATCGTAGCGCGCGTCTTAAAATTGTGCAATGCGATCAACAATCCCGTTGCCTAAGCATGTAACGCATAATAGCGCAAAGCACAAACGATATTGGGCAGGTCCTCAGCCGAGGAGCCCTGTCGATCATAAATATTTTGACCAGTTGGTAGCTCGGGTTGGAACAATCTCATTAGTGGCCGACATCAACACTAATCGGCACAGTACCAACCACATCGAAACCAAGCGGTGGCCGTCGGTTTTTTCGAAATTTCGATGTTTTGGCGTGTTGAGCGATCTGTTACGAAAAGGTCGTCTATTGTGTAGGCAAAGCATCGTGTAGCGACGGCATTATTCCTTCCAATACCTCAGCCCCTACTCCGCCCCCCCCCTCCCGTAACTCGCAGGGGAATGCATCGGTTTCGGAAAATAAGCACCATATACAGTTGTGAGTTATGATCATTATCCATGCAATGCTTGCCGTCCGAGATTGTGTGCAATACTATGTGAGATTCAACGCCAATCACTAGCAAACATCCCCAGAAGGATCAAGGGAATATGGCAAACAAAGCAATAAAATGAAAAAGGAAGCCTGCACACATGTACGCTACTACCACTCCGTCAACGCCGATGTACACTCCAGCTGTATTTGTTATAATTACCAATAAGATATTGTAACGTGTTTGCCGTCCAACAATGTGACCACTACAACGGGGGAACATAGTAATCGGGACCAAATATTGTTAGTAAAAAAATTGGAATATATAATGTTTTTGTATACCGTGGGTCCTGATTACTATGGTCCTTCGTAATACAGGTATGGGCTTCAACGTCCGCAGAAGGTACAAGAAAGCGAAGTGAAACGTTAAATCGCATGAACTTTAACGACGATGACTACTATAATACACCCCCCTAAAAACCGAAGAAAACTATATATGATAATTGAATTCCCGTAGGTGTTACCTTTGTGTGGAAGGTGCTTCTGACTTGGTATGCCTTCCACCGCTTCTGGATTTGAACAGCCGCCCTCCGAAGGCGCAAGCGGTCATCGAACCCCTGCTAGTATAAAGATCGGGCGGGGAATTCAGCCTCATGCATACAGCCATGCCGTGTTACGGGGGGGCTCCTCACCTGAGGAACTACGGTATACGATGATAATATGTACATCTCATTAATGTTTTGGCTAGACTTGGTATCTCTTCCATCCCTTTTGGATTTGAACAGCCACCCTTCGAAGGCGCAAGCGGTCATCGAACCCCTGCTAGTGAAACATTCGGGCGGTGGAATCAGCCTCACGCACAGAGCGATAGGGATACTGTACTGTTTTTTGGCGAAATCATGTCTGACCGACTGGGTTCCTCAACTAACAAAACAACAAAACCATCCATTACGATGATGATAATCACTTCTCGTTTGTTTTATCGCTGGGCTTGGTGCCTCCGCCTCTGATTTGGATGTACACGACCGCCCTTCGAAAGCGCAAGCGGTAATCGAACTCCTGCTATTACAGAGGTTAGGCAGCGAAATCAGCTTCATGTAAAGAACCAAGGCATGGCATCGGGGGGGGGGAGGGTACGTTTAGGCTCAGCATTTTCTGACTGTCGGCGCTCTTCAACTGAGGAACTACGAAATGTTATCGCGCAAATGATTCTGTTGCCTCGGGGCTCTGTGGCTGCGGGATAGGGCTGGTGGTAGTCTGTCTGTTGTTGTTAACCGATGTCCAATGGCACTATCATATATATCATCCGTTCATTACGTAGTTTAGCTATTTCCCAACTACTAGAGTTACTGCAGAAATCGTTGCAAATGTTTTTGTCCCCACCATGTGAGTGTGTTGCTAAAAGGATGGTATCTATAGACACGTTTTGTTTAGCCTATAGATGCTTTTTTCTTCTATAGATACCTCACTTGAATAAATAGATACCTTTCTTGCGTCGTGCGAGCGCCAGACTGTTTGCACGAGCGTGGCCGAACGCTCTCGTTTCGCGGCTTCTTCAGCCTCTTTCCCTTCCTTTTCACGGCGCTGTCGAACCGTCTCAGAAGCGATGCCGGTCCAACTCCGCACTACCCCTCTCAGGGTCTGTTTTACAGTCAGGGGTGTCCCGACAGGGGTGGTGGTCATGGCCTGGGAGTAATCATCATTTTCTTTGGGGTGGTGACACATTCTACGTTCTACGATAGAGGTGCACCATTTTTGTTTCTGAGGCTCCACACTTGAGGAGCTCTATGCCTCACCCTAAAACAGATTTCGAGTAAACCGAAAGTGCAACAAGATGAACAAACCCATGGCCCAGGTATACAAAACAATCATATTGCACAACAGGAATGACACTCAGTCTGAGTTTTTGGGTTAAGGAGCCCCGTCATTCAGAAACAAAAAATGGCCAAAACATGCTACCTCTCTCGTAGCACTTGTCACAAAAACACACATACTACGAGAAGGGTATCAGGTTTTACCGACACATACTACGATATGATAGAGGTGAATGGTATCATTGTTTTTCTGAGCCTCTTCACTTGAGGAGCTCTGTACTTGACCCACAAACCAAATTTTGCGCAAACCAAAAGTGCAACCCGATGAACAAAACCCATGGCCTGGGTATTAAAAAAATTATCATATTTCAAAACAAGAATGACATCCCGATGAATTTTGGGTTAAGGAGCCCCCGTGATTCAGAAACACAAACGTCAAGAAGTGCTACCTCTAATAATATCGTTGCACGCGTCTCACACACAAAATCATTTCTGACCGATGATGCTTCCCATCTCAGGAAACTACCGAACATCGTTGGAATGTCTGGTGTTTTTACGTTACGTACTTAGGCCGTTGGATTAGTCGTCGGATTGCTCTTTCATTTTTCTCGAAGCCAGTGGATGGATGAGGTGGAGGGCTCCTCATATGAGGAGCCGCACAGAATTCGGGGGCTACTCCTCGCGTAGCATGCGTTGGTCATGTGCTTGTTCAGTACTATGCCATCGGCCATCCGAAAAAATTGTCAGCATCTTGTTGGGGGTTAAACACGTCCCAAGGGTGACACGCTCAGGGCGGAAGAGTAGTCCTCATGTATTTGAGGCAGTGGTCATGTATGTGATGTGTTTGATATCAACACCTAGATACAGTGGGGGGGGGGGGGGAATAGCGCCGGTGTATGCCAGCCTTATATACCGGCACTTTTCAGGGGACACACGCTACGATAGAAGTCCACCATGTTGTTTCTCGGGCTCTTCACTTGAGGAGCTCTAAACCTGTATCGTGGCACACGTCAGGGCACTTGCGATATTGGGAGTAGGGTTACTATATAGAGTTTCAGTCGTGCCAATATATTTCACCGGTATAACAGAAAACAGTGGGTTGTTTTTGTTTTTTAAACATCACTGTTGCTTTCCAGCTTCTGGACAAGCCATGGTCACAGGTGTCGTCCCGTCTCTCTCCCGGTACGTGTCTTCCTTTTTATCGCGCAGAGGGTTTAGCGTTCCCAACGCTAGTCGATTTTCATCGAATTTTGCTATCTCACGCTCTCGCGTTTTCCACAAGTCAATTTTTAGCACAAGAAAAAGTCCCTACGAGTACGAGTATGCACTCGGGGGGGCTCGAACCAGCAAAATCGACCTTAGTGGTTACGAGGCTAACCCACAAGACCGTCGGGGACGCTGGCATTGGGTATGGAGCTCCTCAAGCCTAAAACAAAATATGGGAGTAGCCAACTGTATCCGAAACCCGCCGGCTTCTTGTTGAGGGTTGGGTGTGTCAGCGAGAGGACAGCGCGGGCGCGGCAGGAAGGGGGTGTTGGTCGTGTCTTTTGTTTGATATCCACTCTTGGCTCTAATATCCAAAACACACTTATTTACGGACGCGTTGCTGCTCATTCCTCGCACTTCGTATGGGAGGGGGTGTTGGTCGTGTCGTTTGTTTGATGCCACTGTCTGACTCTAATATCTAAAACACATTTATTTGCGGACGCGCTGTTATTCATTCTTCGCGCCTCGTGTGGCGCATTGTTGCCGTTGGTGCAGATACCTTCATACATTTATGTTCAGGCGTGTTGCGATACCATCATAGTTTGTGTTTAGGGTCGTGCGCGCTGCAAATAACAAAACATCGTACGCGACAGCACGTAAAAAGTGGGAGTTAGTAACTTTTGGTTGGACGTTTGCACGACACATGAACAAAACATTTTTCTGCTGGCATTATTGAGTAGGACACATCCTATACCTCATTTACGAATTTCAGCATGACCCAAAACCAGTGTTTCTTGAGTGGTGTCGCTCACTGTAACATACAACTACAGAAGAAGGTGGTTCATTGCATGAAACGGGCATAATTCGGTCCAGTTTGACCGCCATTAATTGATCGGTTTTAACGGGCATCAGCATAAATCGGTCCTGCCTTTAACGGGGTTCGGGCATAAATCGGTCCTGCCTTTAACGGGCATCGGGCATATTCGGTCAGTTTCAGCAGACATACATCGGCCATCTTTAGTGGTCACCTGCGCCTCCCTTCGGCGTGTCATGGCCGCGACCTTCGTCCTGGCCACCCGGCGCCAATGAGAAAACCCTCTCCACACCTTCAGGACTTTTACGGACGCGGTGTTATCTCGATCCTTTCGGAAGGCATCGACTTGATGCACGAGGTACGCCATGCGTCGCTTGCGCTTTTTGAAGTGGACCACGGCAATTTGCACTACCATCTGAAGTAGGTTGAGGATCAGGGACAGGAAGGAGGAAATGCATGGTCTCTCAGAAGTGATTGTGTGGTAGCACGTGTCAAGTAGCTCAAACGTTGGCTGCTACCTCTGCTTTAAGTGGGCGACTGCAAGCTTCTGAAGTATCATCTGGAGTAGGTTGTGGATCAGAGACAAGACGGAGACAGGACGGAAGATAAGACGAAAACTACGGTATGGGGTGCGCCCCCGTTTCTACTACCGAGGTTTAGCCACGCGCCCGAACGGTTCTGCACCTTACTCAAAACCGGACTTCAATATTCTGCGTTGGGGCAGCGTGTCAAACAATTACATGGGGTGGCGTATCGCGAACCTCCTACAGGGGCCAAAGCTTTCTACCGCTAGGAAGTAGGGTACCCACTCGCGCGAGTGGCTCTGAGCCAGTGAAAGAGGGGGGCCTAACATAGGCTCCCCTACCGGAGCCGTGGTCGTAGCATGTCACAGATATCTCAAACATGCTGCTGTCACCTCTGTACCAATTGATTCGGCGGTGCATTTTGAAGCGGACGACTGCGATATGATTTTTCATCTAAAGTACGTTGGAGACCAGGGACAGGACGGAAGAATTGGAATTTTTTTAAGCAAACCAGTTTTGGAATTGTCTTTGTGCAGCGTGAGTGCCAATCACTAGACAGTGACGAGTCGGCAGAAAATGTGAAGACCAAGAGGCGCTCCTCTTGGAAGGCACCGACTTGATTGGCTAGGTACGCCATGCGTCGGCGGTGCGTTTTGAAGTGGACGGCGGCAATCTGAACTACCAGGTACCATTGGAAGTACGCTGGGGATCAGGAACAGGTCGGAAGAACGGGCTGCAGACGCGATAATTGTATCGAACCGGACGACATCTATTTATTCTTCGGTATTAGGGAGGGGAGGGGGCCACAACGACACCCGGTTTTGGGCAATATACCGACGCACATAAAATGGCATGGGTAGCACGAGCAGCACGAATATCCATCTTGTAGGACACACTCTCCGCCCCACACAATAATCTAGGTATCGCCCAAAATAAGAATGTATTTAGTGGTGGCATGCATTTCTGTTTGTAGCATCAATACGAGCTGGATGGGCGTTAGTGCTTCCTAAAAAAAACAGACTTTAGCCGGGGACGTTTAATTACCCCCCCCCAAAAAAACAAAACAAAATCGCGGCGCCTAACTGAGGAAAGTGGAGTGTTGTAAGCGATAAGCGAGAGCGCTTTCCTGGCGGCAGATCAACTTTCTTGCCCTGCGTTCCTTCCGTAGCGAGGCCATTTTTCTCCTGGCTTCAGCGGTCCTAGCAAAACTATAAATACTCATCGTGTCGTAGTTATGATTAAAATATGACTCGTTGGCTGGCTTTTACTCCACCACCCAACCAATAACTAGCTGTGAAGTCTAGACAGCACGAAGTCTTAGAGTCAGAATGGTAGTATGAGGCAAACAAAAGCACTTGCCTGGCGGCCGATCAACTCTCGTGCCCTGCATTCCCTCCGTAGGGAGCCAATTATTTTCTTGGCTTCAGCGGTCCTCGCAAAACCTTGAATTATTATCGCCGCTTCCTGCCTCTGGATGTGCCCGAGGCGAACCAAGGCCTTCCACCTGACAGAGCAGCGCCGTTGCAAGGCCGGTACTGAGCATAAATGTTGCAAAAGCCACCCTCTTGAGTATAACTGGTGCCAGCTACCTGATACCGTCTCCCTCGACTGCGTTATATACCATCATTAATGTTGTTTTTGCTGTCCGAAGATGTAGCGTAGATGTCGTTCCGATAGAAATCGAGAATCCTTTCATAAACCTGTAGCCACACCATTCCCCAATCTCCCTTCATAAAGGTTCCCTTCTTTGCGTGGTTCCGCTATTTCATTCCCACACTACTACTGTACTACCTATACGAAGTACTACATAGGGATGTTTGAACACGGCATCACATTAACATCACAGTCTCTGTATGTGCCCGAGGCGAACGAAGGCCTTCCACCTGAGCACGCAGCGCCCTTGCAGAGACAGTATTGTTGAGTATATAGCTAGTGCCAAACAAGATAAGGTATTATGATATTATTCTCCCATTTTCACCACCGGGTTTGGGCCACTCGCCCGAGGACTCTGTACTTCATTGGAAGAATCAAAGACGCATGTTACGGTATCGGTGCACCTTTTCGTTTCTGAGGCGCCTCACTTGAGGAGCTCAATATATGTCCCAAAAAAACTGATTTGGGGAAAAAGTAAAAGTGCTACCCGCCGAACAATCCCATGGCCTAGGTACGTATAGAGAGAACAATACAGCAAAAAAAAGAACGAAATCCCGACGATTTTGGGTTAAGGGCCCCCGTCATTCAGAAAAGTTTTGAGCTAAAACGTGCTACCTCTATCGTAGCACGCGTCCGTAGCAAAAAATTACGTGGCGGTTTCATATCGCAAAGACAATCAGCCCGCTATGGCGACAGTAGGGAGGATGTTATGTGATAACATCATGTTCACTTCCGAGTTTAGGCAACTCGCGCGAGTGGCTCTGTACCTTACCCCCAAAAAACGGGTCTGACGATACCTCGTTGGCGCAGCGTCACAAACAATTTCCAGGACGGCCTATATCGCAAAACCGAAAAAGAAAAAAAAGCGTCGTAAGCTTAACACTGCAAATGAACAGAGTAGCCACCAGCGCGACTATCGTAGCACGCGTCTGTCGTAGTCTTCGTCAGCACGACAGCTTAAGACCGCAAAGGAACACGGGGATCACTCGCGCGAATGACCCCAGGCCACTGAAAAAAGAGGACGCAAAAAGCGATCACCGTTCTACCGCCCTAACCTAATACCGCCTCAGAAGCATGTTACGGCAGAGGTGCAAAATTTGTTTTCTGAGGTCCCTCGCTTGAGGACCTCAAAACGTCACCCAAAACCTGATTTCGGGAGAAACATGAAAGCGCAACTTGATGAAACACCCCATGGCCTAGGTTTACAACGGATACTATTGCTAAACAAGAATGGCACTCCGTCGACATTAGGTGAAGGAGCCCCGTCATCCAGAAAAAAACATTTTTTTTCCGAAAAAGTGCTCCTACTTTCGTAGCGCGCGTCCAAACTCGAATATCGAGGGGTAACTGGGCAACCTATATCATCTGCTGTTGACTCACCTCTGGAGTCGATGTCGCAGACGATCTTGCACGTGGCCACCACCCATCAATTTTACCTGCCGAAGCGCCAAACACCCAACAGACACCAGGAGGGTCCGAAATCATTCGTTCGAGGCTTCCTTCTGCAAGTTCAACGTCGTAGCGAGACAGCTGCCGGCGGGGAACTTGCCATTATACAAGTGCTTTATGTATCCATAAAGAGTATACTGTGAGCACGCGTACCACGATAGCGGCAGCATTTGTTTTGGGTAAACCATGTCTGACTAAGGTTCCTCCTCATCTTGTTATGGTAGAGGTGCACCATTTTTTGTTCTGGGGCTCCTCACTTGAGGAGCTCTATACGTACCTCAAACAAAAAAAATATATTTGGGGGAAAAATAAAAGTGCTACCCGATGAACAACCAAACCCCATGGCCTAGGTATACAACGAAAATTATTGCAAAAAAAAAATGGGGGGAATTTCGACGATTTGGGTTAAGGAACCCCGTCATTCAGAAACAAAAAAGCCGAAAAGTGCTACCTCTATCGTAGCACGCGTCTAAGGTTCCTCCTCAACTGAAGAACTTCTCAATAACGATGGAATGCCGATTGTGTTTGCCACATGCAAGGGTAAAGAAGGTTCACCATTTTTTATTTCTGAGGCTCCCTCACCCCAAAAACAGATTTTGGAGTAAACGGAAAGTGCAACCCGATGTGAACAAACCCATGGCCTAGGTATACCAAACAAATCATATTGCACAACAGGAATGGCAAATTCCGACGATTTTGGGTTAAGGAGCCCCGTCATTCAGAAACAAAAACGACCAAAACGCGCTACCTCTATCGTAGCACGCGTCGTTTTTTTTTGTGACATATCTAGGCCATGGGATTGTACATCGGGTTGCACTCCCATTGTTCACCGAAGTCAGTTTTCGGGTGGGGAATAGATACCGTTAAGTGAGGAGCATCACGGAAACGTAGGTACACCCCAATAGGAGCATGTGCATCGACGGCTTCTGTTGCTAAATGCTGTCAATTACACCCCTGCCACTTTGGCCTTCTACTGTAGTGACACATGCTATTACGGAGGACCATAGTAATGAGGACCTACGATACACACAAAAACCTATATATTAGCATGTTTTTACTAACTATATTTGGTCCTAATTACTATGTACCCCCGTAATACGATAGAGGTGCGCTACTGTAGCTTTTTTTCTGGGTCTCCTCATTTGAGTAGCTCTGCGTTTCACCCACAAACTGATTTTGTGTACTCTAAAAGTGCAACCCGATGAACAAACACACGGCCTAGGTATACAAAAAAAATCGTTGTGCAAAACAAGAATGACATCCCGACGATTTTGGGTTAGGGAGCCCCGTATTCAGAAACAAAAACGCCAAAACGTGCTACCTCTATCGTACCACGGACGCGTGCTACGATAGAGGTACCACTTTTTTGGCTGAAATGTTTTCTGAATGACGGGGCCCCTTAACCCAAAATCGTCGGAATTTAATTTTGTTTTTGCAATAATTTTCGTTCTATACCTGTAGGTCATGGGACTGTTCATCAGGTATTACTTAAATTTTTCCCCCAAATCAGTTTTTTGGGAGAGGTAGAGAGCTCCTCAAGTGAGGAGCCTCAGAAAAAAAGAAAATGGCGCACCTCTACCGTAGCGTGCGTCCAAAGCCGTAGGAGAGATACTACTGCTCGACGGAAGGATATTCGATTTATGTCGGAACGCATCTACGCTACATTGTCGGAGGGCAAATATTAATAATAATTATATGCTGGTATATGATACGACGTTGATGATTGCCATGTATTTGTCATTCAAAATAAGCACCAGGTGCTATATAAATTGCCATCAAACAAGACATTTGATGTATTTAAATCTTCAAAGGGAGACATGGGACAATTGCATCAGTTCCACATTTCAACGGACGACACAAAAAGTACCGTGAGTGGGGCCGTCGGTTCCCTTTCCCACGCCTCCTGCATAAAATGTTTGCAGCAAGTCCAACGGGCGAAGCGCTCCTCCGATATCGCCTCCCAAAAACAACCAAAAAAGCAACCGTTCCGCCCCGCTAAATGTCGTATCTAACTTCATTAATTGTTGCGTCTCCACTAGTCTAACTATCCATCTTTTTCTGGTGTGTTGCGCTTTTTGTGCTGTATAGACATGCCACGAGTGAGACGATGGGGCTCTTTTCCCACCTGCTGTAGTGTGTGCATTAATTCCAATTTGCGAAGCGTTCCGCCCACATCGTCTCCTAGACAATATCAATGGATGAAGTATTGTAACAATGTACCCCCTCTGAGCGTATCTCTTGTACCTGGTATGGTTATCTAGTACGGACTTTCTTTGCCATGCTGTCTGCTCTGTCTGCTGCTTCTTTAGCGTAACCACAAAATACAAAACACCACAATCGTATCTATTGGGTCCCCTCTTCACACCTGTCGTATAAAGTGGGTATAACGCTTCCACCGGGCGAAGCGTTCCTCCGTGTCGCGTCCGACGGCCTTGAGCATGTGACTCTTGATACGGTGCTGCTTAGCCGTAGAAGCATCCACCGCTTCAAGCAGTTGCGCCCTTATTCGATAGAGGAGGGTGATCGTATTGCGCACGGTTTGTGATGGTCATTCGGAAATGTTTGTCGAGGGAAAATTGCAACCTGCATGGTTCAAATATGATTTCAACAGTGTTTGCGCCAGATCAAGGCTATGTTATTATAATACTAATACACGCATTGTTACTACCGAGGTTTCGCCACATGAGCCAGCCGCTTTACACCCCACTCCATGATGGCGGTGCATACCGCGACACCAACCAGCACCAAATACAAGTGCCCAAGACCGCAATTAGTTAGGGTAGCCACGTAGCCACTTGAGCGAGTAGCTTTCAGCCGCTGAAAAATGAAACCCCCAAACGCGTAACCCCCCAATACATCGTAGCCGTCGCGACCACAGGTCATTCGTAGTGTGTTGTCAAGAAACTACCTCCACTGGTCCTACGGCAGGGGGGTGTTATACCATCATTTTCACTACCGCGTTTAAGCCACTCGGGCGAGTGACTCATTATTTCTCTCCAAACAGGGTTTTTTTTTGTTTTGTTAGCGCAGCGCAAGTGACAAAGAATCCCAAGGTAGTGTATATCGCAAAATCAAAAAGCATACCTGGTAAAAGCTGGAAGACCGCGAACAAATAGGGTAGTCATTCTTCCGAGTGGCTCCGGACGGCTGAAAAACAAAACCCTAAAGATGCCCCCCCCCCTACCGTCGCACTTTCTTTTTTTTTTCGGTTTCTGAATGACGGGGCCCCTTAACCCAAAATCGTCGGAATACCAATCTTGTCTTGCAGTCTGAATGATTTGTACACCTAGGCCATGGGGATTGTTCATTGGGTTGCACTATTTACGGGGGAACATAGTATTCAGGCCCAAATATGGTTAGAAAAAAAAAGTGGAATATATAGGTTTTTGTGTATATCGTGGGTCCTGATTACTATAGTCCTCCGTGAAATAGGGTGTCAGAAGCTTACAGGTTCACGAGTTTTTAACTTTTAGACGCACGCTACGATAGAGGTGCATCTCTTTCTTTCTGAGGCTCCTCACTTGAGGACCTCATATACCTCTCCCAAAAAAACTGATTTGGGGGGACAAAAAATAAGAGTGCTTCCCGATAAACAATCCCATGGCTCTAGGTACACAACGAAAAAATTATGGGGAAAATAGAACAAAAATTCCGACGATTTTGGGTTAAGGAGCCCCGTCATTCAGAAACCGTTTCAGGCACAAGTGCTACCTCTAGCATAGCATGTGGCGAAAGCAACATGACGTTCAACCACAAAACAAATTCGGCAAGAAGAAAATTCAGGGAGCCGCCTTATACCACTATTCTAAACCATTATCTAGGTTAAAAAAAATGATGGAAATCGGGGAAATTTGGTGTGGCCAACGTGCGCTTCCACTACTATTGAGAAGGGAAAAAAAAAATACTGCCCAAAACACTACATTAGATCCTAACCCTAACCCTAACCCTATTAACCCTAACCCCGACCGTACTCATAGATCTTAGTCTAGAAATAATCCGACGTTTTGTTTTGTTTTTTTGAAAATTGGTCGACCACATTAAAACTCATTAAATAAAATATATCCTCCATACTGTATCCTAGACAACTATTCAGTCATGTCGTAAAGTCTACAACTGGATTCAGGAGAAAAGACTCGTAAGATGAGATTCAAAATATGAGAGATGAACTGAGGTCAAGGCTAAGGAAGGTTAAGGCTAAAGCTAAGGCTAAAGCTAAGGCTTACGCTAAGATAAGGATAAGGTCAAAGCCAAAGTCAAGGCTAAGGCCAAGGCTAAGGATAACACTTGGGCTAAGGCTAAGGGTAAAGCTAAGGCCAAGCCTAAGCCTAAGTCTAAGACTAAGACTACGGCTAGCTAAAACCAAAGCTAAGGTTAAGGCCAAGGATAGAACCAAGACAAAGGCTAAATCCAAGGCCAAGGCCAAGGCTAAGCCTAAGTCTAAGACTAAAGACTACGGCTAGCTAGGACCAAAGCAAAGGTCAAGGCCAAGGATGGAGCTAAGCCTAAGGTTAAATCCAAGCCCAAGGCTAAGCCGAAGGCTAAGACTAAGACTACGGCTAGCTAAGACCAAAGGTAAGGTTAAGGCCAAGGATAGAAATAAGCGTAAGGCTAAATCCAAGGCCAAAGCTAAGCCTAAGTCTAAGACAAAGACTACCGCTAGCTAAGACCAAACCTAAGTTCAAGGCCAAGGATAGACCTACGACTAAGGTCAAACCCAAGGCCACGGATAAGGCCAAAGCCAAAGCCGACGCCAAGGGGAAGGCTCAAGCTAAGGGCAACAGTAAAAGGTAAGAGCCTGAGTACCTTGGCCCCCTCCTCGTCCGGGTGCTTGTTGTACACGCCTTCCACATCTGTCAGCAAGATCAGCATCTTTGCGTTCATCTGGCCGAAGGAGGGAAGGGGGAACAGGGCCGAGAGGGGGGAAAGGGGGGGGTCAAGTCAAACAAAACGCTGGATGGGACAATAGCAAAACGCTGGACAGGACAAAAAAACAACTACTACAGCAGTCACCGTCACTGCTGCCACGTAGAAAAACAGTAATTCGACGTCAAAAACCCGAGCACCTCGATAGAGATCGCCGTTGACACCCAACACCCAACAACCTAAAATCCGGCCGACAAAAAAATCAGCGCAACTCTCCCCTTTAACTCCCTCGCCCCCCCGCCCCGCGCGCTCTCCCACGCCCACACCAAACCCCAGAGTACAAAAAACAG
>JAYJMJ010260560.1:0-14784 GCA_036873875.1 Laminaria ephemera | reverse complement strand
GGTGGTGTCACTTTCTTCCTTCTCATTCTGCATAACATGGCTTTTAGTGCGTTAACTAGCGTTTCTACCGAATTACTTTTCAGTCGTAAAACTTCCCAATTAAGTCTATTAGTAGTAAAAAAAGGATTAAAAATCTAAGAATAAACTAGGTCAAAAAATTAATTTATTATTTATGAATTTTTATATGAACCAGCGCTACCGCACACCGTTTTTTGAAATTAACACTAACTATATGATTAATATACTTAAGTTCTAAGATTTTTATTTTTTTGTACAGCTTCTGTAAAGCTTTTGTATGTCATTCTGTATTTATATAAATTTATTGGTCATGCAATATTATTGCGTTAAGTAAGTATTAATCTTTAAACGACTATATTGTATGCAATATTAATAAAGGGTGAATTATATACCTTATAAAAATAAGTTTAGAACTTGAAAACTAAGATAATTATAAAAACAAGTACGAATATAACAAAAAGTGAGTTTAATATGCCCTACAAGCCAAAAACCAAAAATAATATCCTCTTAGAAGACGAAATAGGTCTTTCTAAGATTCGTAAAAAAAAGACATTCATTCATTCTTTAAAAACACTTATAAAATTACCTTTTATGTTTGGTATCGCAGCGATACCACATGTTAGTTCTGCGATCGACGTCAGTGATATTGAATTAACAGATGGTATTATTACTGGTTGTGGCGTGGGACCATCAGCAGGCTCTCTTCAATTGCTTTCTCATTCATCAGGCTGGGATACTCTTACCCCAGATGCCGACTCCGACGGTACTACTACAGGGTGGGTCGGTACAACAACACAAAATGGTGTTCTCTTTACCTTCAGTATTTCTGATATTGCAGGCGGAGGTATGTCGAAACCGATAGCATCAGACGGTCATTCTCAAGATGGAGGGTCACTCGTTGATGGCGGTATTCGACTTTTAGAAATAAATGATAGACAAGTTAATGACAGTGATTTAGGTACTATCAGTGTGTCGATGGATCCAACGAATGGAATAATTCAAGCAATTAATTTATGGGGGCATGATTTAGAGCAGCTAGAGTTTATTACTTTTACTTCTCCTGATTATGTGTCTGCACAGGCATCACTGCCAGCACAAAGTGCTAATCCTGGTATAGCGGTCAATAAATTAGGAATCAAATGATGGATAGAATCGATTCGGCTGCTAAGAAAACTATTCTAAACAAGCCCCCACAACTCAACCTTGAAGTAGACTCTGCAATCGCTCCTAAGCAGCCTTTGATGGCTAAAACGATTGAATCTGAAGTCAGAGGCTACGTTAGAACATTCCCAACCGTATTTAATAAAGCACAAGGTTCTATTCTAACTGATACCCAAGGCAAAGAATTCATCGATTTTTTCTGTGGTGCTGGCTCACTTAACTATGGGCATAATAACCCTAATGCTAAAAAAGCGCTGTTAGAATACATTGAAAACGATGGCATTCAACATTCGTTGGATACATCAACTAAAGCGAAGCTAGACTTTTTAACAACTTTTGAAAATGTCATTTTAAAGCCGCGCAACTTAGAATATAAAATCCAGTTTACTGGCCCGACTGGCACCAATGCCGTTGAAGCCGCGATTAAATTGGCGCGCAAAATAAAAAACCGTCCTCACGTTATTGCCTTTAGTCATGGTTACCATGGTCATACGCTGGGCGCATTAGCGCTAACCGCCAATGACTATTATCACGATGATAGTTACGGCTCGCACAACAATGTTTCCCACCTACCGTTTGACGGTTACCTTGGCGCTGATGTCGACACCAGTGAATATTTGGAAAAAGTACTCAGCGATCAAAGCAGTGGCATTCCTTTACCTGCGGCAATTGTTTTGGAAACCATTCAAGGTGAAGGTGGAATTAATATTGCCTCTAGCGACTGGTTACAGCGCGTGGAAGCGATCTGCCGTAAACACGACATCCTATTAATTGTTGATGATATTCAAGTCGGTAACGGTCGTTCTGGAAAGTTCTTCAGCTTTGAACATTCTGGTATTTCACCGGATATCGTTTGCCTGTCTAAATCAATCGGTGGCGGCTTACCCTTCTCGATTAATCTGATCAAACCAGAGTGTGACGCTTGGAAACCAGGCGAGCACACCGGCACATTCCGCGGTAATAATCTGGCTTTTGTCGCCGGTCGCGCCATGCTTGAGTACTGGCAGCAGGATTTTGAAGCAGAGATCGCTAAGCGCGCAGTACTAATTGAAACCCGACTTAAAGCTATCGTTAAACGCTTAAACAAAAGCGACGTTAGTTGTCGTGGCCTTGGCATGATCTGGGGCTTAGATGTAAGCAAAGGCACGATTGCCAAAAATATCATTCAAGGCTGCTTTAAATCCGGCCTATTAATTGAATCATCGGGTGCCGATGACGAAGTTATTAAAATTATGGCCGCACTGACTATCGACATCCTTACGCTAGATAAAGGATTTGATATTTTGGATGGCGTGATTGACGAAGTATTTGCGGAGACTGAACTACTATCATGAGTGCATCTGCTTTAACCCACCCTACTCACTCGGGAAAACGCGCCAACACAGCCGATGCAACGCTTGAAGCATTGATCGACTTCCCGACGTTATTTGCCCGTCAGCTTGCCCGCACACCTGAGCATGTGAGCATGGTGTTTGAGGATAAGTCCTTTAGCTATAAGGACTTGGACGAGCTTTCTGAACAGTTCAAACTGAGTATCCTGTGGCATAAGTCACAGGCAACTTTGAACGAGCCAGAAATGTGCGTTGGCATTTGCGTGGATAAATCGCCCGAAGCCATCGCGGCCATGTTAGGTGTGCTTAAAGCAGGTGCAGCATTTGTACCTCTCGACCCAGAATATCCCATCGATCGCATTGCCTTTATGGTCGAAGACGCTGGGATTTCAACGGTGATAGCTCAACCGAATCATCAGGAAAAAATCGCTCCTTTTCTTGCTGAACAGTTAGTGGGCAAAGACATGGGGATTCACTGGATTTCCAGTGATAACCCTGCTAAAAATACTGATGCGGAGACCATGCTAAACAGCATGATTGTCGACATCAAACCGTCTGATTTAGCGTACATTATGTATACCTCAGGCAGCACGGGTAAACCAAAAGGTGTTCAGATCGAGCATGCCGCGCTAGCGACCTATTGCTATGCGGATATTGAACGCTATCAGGTGACTGAAGCTGATCGAACCTTGCAGTTTTCGACCATCAATTTCGATATTGCTATTGAGGAGATCTTCCCACCTTTACTGGTCGGTGGCTCAGTGGTTATTCGCCCGGCGCAGCGTTCTGAAAAACTCAATGAGCTGTCGGCCATTATTAATGATCATCAGATAACCGCAGTGCATATTGCCACGGCCTATTGGCACGAGTGGGTGGATCTGATGGTCGCCTCGGAAGATAAGGTTCCTGCATCCCTACGCTTGATGGTTGTCACGGGTGAAAAGGTATCGACCACGCACTATCAGAACTGGAAAACCTTATGCCAACTATCCGGTCTGGACGTTTTATGGTGCAATGCTTACGGCCCTACCGAAGCAACAGTGAGTGCCTCGGTGTTTATCCCACCGGATGATTTTCAAGGCGATAACATGCCGATCGGCAAGCCACTGAAGCGTTACACTGCCTTGATAGTCGATGAAGATTACATCGAGTTACCGGTCGGCGAAACAGGCCAGCTTTTGATCGGTGGTCCGGCACTTGCCAGAGGTTATTTAAACCGCCCTGAGCTGAATGATGATGTATTTATTGATACCGTTGGCTCAATAGACAAGAAAGGTAAGCGACAGTACCAAGTTGAACGCATGTACAAAACGGGCGATCTGGCTAGATGGTTGCCGTCAGGCGATATTGAATTTGCCGGCCGCATTGATCATCAAATTAAGCTGGGGTCTTATCGTATAGAACCCGGTGAAATTGAAGCCGCAATCAATCATCATCCAACGGTACTGGAGTCACTCGTCAGCTACACCGAGGTCAACAGTAAAAAATCACTGATCTCCTACGTGGCAGTTGGTCAAGAAGCGGTTGATAACGAGACTATCGGCGCTAAAGATATTGGTGAATTTCTAGAAAATAGCCTACCGCCTTATATGATTCCAGCCCGTTACATTTTTGTGGCGAGCTTTCCCAAAACGACTAACGGAAAAATTGATCGTAAAGCGTTACCCGATGCCTCAACTAGCCAAACGATGGCGGATGAGAATGCAGTACTGCCTCGAAATGATATGGAGAAAAAGTTAGCGGGCATTTGGCAAGAGGTGTTAAATCTGCCTGAAGTGGGCATTCACAGCGACTTTTTTGCCTTGGGCGGTAGTTCATTGTTAGCCGTAGGTATTGTGTCGCGCATTATCGGTGACTTAAAACTTGAGTTACCGGTACGGGATTTTTTCGCCAACCCTACGATTGCCACTCAAGCTCGTCACATCAACCGGTTGCTGCACCCAGATGCCGATGAAAGTAGTGATCCCGAAGATTCTGATCAGGACAGTATTGAGTTGCGTAAGCGCCTGCCGCAATTACAATCCATCTATTTAGCTAGAGGTGAAGAACGCCTGTTTGGTATGCACTATCGTCCTCAGAAAGGACAAAAGTCTCAATCTCACGCGGTACTGATTTGCCACCCCTTGGGTCATGAATATTCACGTGCTTACCGTAACTTACAGCAGTTTGCACTGCATCTGAGTCAAGCTGGGTTTGACACATTCCGTTTTGACTACAGCGGAACCGGCAACTCTTCTGGAAACAGTGACACGGCACTTGCCAGTGATTATATCGAAGATATCAAAGCATCTGCTGCTTACATTCGAGAGCAAAGCCAATGCCAGAAACTGTCGATTATTGGCTTGAGAATGGGTGCGCCATTAGCAGTCAGTTCAGACATTGCTGACCTTGAACATTTAATCCTCTGGGATCCTATCGTCAGAAGTGCTCACTACATTGAGCTACTACAAGGGTTTCATGACAAAGCATTAAGCAAGCTTGAACGTTTTCGCGAAGTGCGTAAACGGTCTGATCTGCCACAGCTGTATGGGTACGCTATGAGCCAAGCGCAGCGAGACAGCCTTATTAGCCTAACGATGCCGTACCTCGATGCAGTAGGAACTGGTAAAAGCCGTGCTAAAACACAAACGATGATCACCAGCAGTAGCTACCAATGTAATGAACCCGGCAGGTCGGACCTGATCGATAACTGTCAGCACCATGCGACTCAGGATGAGATTCAATGGCATGACCGACTCTATGCTGAAAGTGCCTTTTCATCACCAGAAGCCTTCAAAATTATGATGGATGTATTAACAGGGGAACAGGCCTAATGGATCAGCCACTAGTCTTTGGAAAGTATCAGCATCTCGTTGGCATTGAGAACATTGTTAAAAGCGATTCTGCGAGCAATAGCCCCATAGCGATGATCATTATGACACCAGGCATGTTGCATAGTGCCGGACCGTTTAGAATGCACCGAGACATCGCAGACAGTCTAGAGCAGCAAGGGATTTCATCGCTACGTTTTGATATCTCAGGTATCGGCGAAAGTCTAGGTGTGGGTGCTTCTGGAAAATCGATTGATCGTGCCGCTTCAGAAGCCATTGAAGCAATGGATCATTTGATGTTTAAGCACAATATTCAACAGTTCATTTTGTTTGGTCTGTGCAGTGGCGCTGACGATAGTATCCAAACAGCACTTCAGGACAAACGCGTGAAAGGCGTGATCGCTCTGGATGGTGCAGCCTATGCAACGCCTAAGTTCAAAATCAAAGAAGCACTATTTTTGGCGCGTAAGATGCTCAGCTTAGAAAAATGCGCAAACAAACTTCGTCTTCTTACGGGTAATGAAACCGCCCCCGCTTCATTGTCGATGGGTAGCGATATTCGTGAGTTTCCTGATACGGCAGAACAGGCGTGTAAAGAGCTACAGCAATTAGTCGATAACGATGTACAGCTACACTTTATCTATACTGGCGGCACAGAAACTTACAACTACGCACAACAATTTTACGATATGTTGCCCAACATGACGTGGCGAAATACAGAATCAACTGAATACTTTTCACAAATGGATCATGTCATCATGCTCTGCGAAGACAGAAAACTATTGGTGGATCATATACTCGAAAAAACACTCAATATGTCCAAACGTAGGAGCACCTCAAGCGCTTTGTGATATGTCGCACCTTACCAATGATGAAACTGGCTTCATTGTAGATTATGAGCAGCTTTTTATTGGCAATATAGCCACTCCCATTCATCGACTGGACTATGAAGCGAACGCTTACCACGATGAACTCTATAACTTATTTTCTGTTGATAGACCGACGGATATTGGCGATTGGTTACCCTATCGGCGTGTACAGTACCTTGCAGGGCGTGTTGTTGCTAAACAGGCAATGCACCCAACAACAGCATCGAATGAACAGGTCGCGATTGGCAAGCATCGTGAACCTATTTGGCCAAAGCACTTTGCTGGCAGCATTTCGCACTCACAGCAAACATCCATTGCTATCGTCAAACAGCAATGCACCGCTCAATTGGGTTTAGGCATTGATATTCAATCGATCATTGACAGCGACACTCAGTCAGCTATTTCTCAAACTGTACTTACGCAGCAAGATCAGCAGTGGATGAAACGGGGTGTGGCTAATCTTGAAGATCCCCTGCTCTTTACCTTAATATTTTCTGCGAAAGAAAGCTTCTTTAAAGCCCTCTTTAATACTGTCAAAGAGTATTTTGACTTTGAGGTAGTCTCTATTGTTGCGGCCAATGCTGATCAACAAACCTTAACCCTGCGAGCAGATAAGCCTCTGGGGTGTGCCATTCCTCAAGGGTTTGAAGCTAACGTCTCTTTTGCTAGCTTAATCACCAAACAGCCTAAAATAATTACATTATGTGATTGGGAACTATCCACAAACATGGACGGTCAGTAATATAGAGTATAAAAAACATCCATCTGACAGGATAAATATTATTATGACTTCCCCCTGCTTAAAAATGAAATTTCTATTACCTACCACACTGACTCTCCTTGTAAGCTTCAGTGCAACACTTCAGGCTGCTGATGCTCGTTTTTGCGATAGCTACGCTAGAACCGCAGTGAAACAACAAATGGCCAATGTCTCTCAAAGCTGCGCTGAAAAGGGCAGGAGATGGTCTTCTTCTTATACCGGGCAAAAAGCTTGGTGCATGAAAGTAAATAAAAACATCGCTTCAAAAGAAACAGAGGCACGCAGTAATGCGCTGGGTAGCTGTGGTGCTGACACGCGTAAAATGAATTGGCGCACCCTGCCCGATATTCCTGGCGTTTGGAATCGACTATCTGCACAAATGTTAGAAGCGACTAAAAAAGATGATGTGGTTGCGGTTAGATTGATGCATGCCAGTGGCGTCAGTATTCAACATGATAATCATGCCATTCTCTACCATGCTGTTGATCATCAAGCAGAAAAAACAGCAGCCTACTTGCTTAGCCAAGGGACTAATCCTAAAACGGCGACTCGAGGTGGCGGCAATGCGTTATCTAAAATGATCGAAGATCGAAAGATTAATTATCGTATGCTGGGTTCACTATTAAGAGGCGGCTTTGATCCCAATTTTGGTGGTAGAGGGGCTGCTGATAGCAATTTTCCGTTACTGCTAGCAGCCAGCAAAAATGATTACACCGCCGTTCAAATGATGCTGAGAGCAAGAGGCAACCCCAACCTTAAGCGCGGCTCAACGCCCCTACTGTATGCGGTTAAAAACCGTAATATGTCGATGGTAAGATTACTGATTCAAGCAGGTGCAAACCCCAATCTTCACGGCAATAGTTCGCGCTGCTTGCCACTCGATATAGCGCAAAAGAGCGGTAGCCGAGGGGTCATCGATTTCCTAAAATCCAAGGGTGCTAAGACCTCTCGGGCTTGCCGCTAGACTTGCAATACTGTCACTGCTCTACGTAACGATTGTAATATTCCCTTGCCGTCATTGTGTCGGCACAGGGAATGCAGATAAAGGCTTCTAAATCATCCGGTTTCCCATAAATACCTTCAGCGGTATTAATATCAAAATACGCCTCGCACCCCTGACACTTCTGAACGTCATAAGTCCCGTCATTGATGCCAACTATCCATTCTTTAGCCAGCTCTTTGAACGGCACAAACCCTTCGTAGGTGATGAGCTTGGCTTTAGCGTCAAATGACAGCTCTGGGTAGTTAATCATTTTCACAATAAAAGCCCACAGTGCAGGTTCTAGCTCTACTTCTAAAGATTGATTCGCTTCTGCTATCGTGAGTGACTCTTGCTTTATCGTTTGCATATTATTAGCCCCTTATTAGACAATTACTCTATCATATTCCTTACCTCAGGAAACCCGCCTTTCACGCCAAGCAGTAACCAAGCCTGCGACTAATATCAAGCACATGCCAATCAATGATTGTTCACTTGGCCACTGTTCAAAGATCAGTCTTCCCCAGAGTGCTGCAAATAACAAATACGTGAAATCAAGCGGTGCCAATAAGCTAGCATCAGCCGTTTGGTAGGCACGAGTAATACAGATATTGCCGGTGAGATTTAATATCGAGACCAGCACCGCAAAGCCAATTATCCCCCACACCAACGGTGGCCAACCGATCGCTACAAATGGCATCGACTGCTGTAATTCGGCTGGCAGAGGGAAAAGGCTCAAAGAGACTGCTCCGATAAGTCCGCAGCTTAAAAAAACGATACCGACTGCCCAGGCAAGCGCGAGCGTACTTTCCCCTCGACAGAAGCGTCTGACAATTAAGATATTACAGCCGTAGAGAAATCCGGCCACTACCGGCATGAGTTGCACTGGCGAGAAAGAGTCTTCCCAAGGGCTCAACACCAGTGCTGCGCCAGATATACCGAGTAAGCTTGAACCTATACGCCATGGGCCGACCGCTTCGCCTAGCACTGGCCCTGCTAATAAAGAAACAAAAACTGGATAGGTGTACAGTCCTGCGGCCATTTGGGCGACGGTTAAGTAAGGCGCGCCACCAAAGAAAAAGAACATACAGAGCGTTAAGAAAAAGGCTCTTGCATAGACCGCTTTTTTGCTAATCGGTGCTAGTAGGCCTAAACCACCGGAAACAGCAGCAAGAATTAACAGAAAACAGAGGTTACTGAACGAACGTAAAGTTTGAATCTGCCAGAAAGAGGTTTCTGATGACATCAATTTCATTAACGAATCTTGCGCTGCCAATACAAAGGCACCCGTTAGCACCAGAATAATAGCGATAACAGGGCGGTCGACTTTTGTCTGTTCAAACAGCGCTATTTTCACGTCTCTGCCCCTACTAATGTACAGCTTCTCGAGTTTTTATCTATGGGTAAATATTGATCGCTGATAAAGGTGTTCCGGGATTTTATCGGCAATAGTCGCGTGAAGTGCCGGCAGCCTTGACCAGTGCACTCCCTGACGATGGTGATGGGCGGTGTGATAACCCAAGTTTCCCGTTAAAAAATTAAATAGGGTACTTAGATTGTTAAAAGAAGCCTCAAATTCATTCTCTGTATCAAGACCTGAGTGATGATCGTAAGTCACGTATGATGTAAACAGCAGACTGATTAGCATGGGTAAGGCAAACAGAAAAATCCCCGCAGCAGGTTTGAGCCAAACCAAAAGACCAACCGCTAAAAGTGTACAGACCAAATAGATAAGAAATGATTTTAACTGCCTTGGGTAGCGTTTTCCAACCGCATAGCCGCGCGGATAAGCGGTCAAGGTAACCTTCACAGTATATTCAATAACGCCCATTTTTGTCCCGTCTTTGCGCTGCCAACGACTTTCGTCTTTTTTCTGATCGCGGAAGTTCGCATGGTGCCCGAGTACATGATGCAGCCGCCACAGATTAGTGGTAACCCCCGTATGCAAGGCATAAAAGAACTCTAAACCACGATTAAGTGCATTATTACGAAAGGTAAAAAGGTGTTGATGATGGTGATTCCAGGCACAAATGACCCCCTTTGGAATAATCATCAGCAGAAAATAGCTAAATAACAATAAGCTACTTTCAAGTGTGAAGTACAAGGCAACGTCAACCAACGTTAGCATTAATATAATAGAGACAGGCCAACGGTCTTCTTTGTATTTGAAAATACCCGTCCCTGTGCTTTTTTCGATTTTATAATTATTCTGCATTTGATCCCAACCTAACAAGTAAACATAGCTGTTTTATAAGACGCGTCGATTAGATTCCAGTCACGCCTACCCAGCCCCCCACAATATTATCTAATGAAACTCATTACGTAGCATTAAGGGATTCCAGAATACGCTTCAAATAATCAGGCAATATCTCCACCGAACCCAACACAACATCAGCGTGATCCTGAATATCCTTTGCCTCTGCTGGCCCCGTCAGCACCCCCACACATAAAGCAGCACCAGCAGATTTACCACAATGCAAATCATGAGTACTATCGCCCACCATCACCGCTTCAGAAGCCTCAATCCCACAATGCTCGGCAAATGCCTGAAGCATGCCAGGGCCGGGCTTTGCGCCATGACCGCTATCAAAGCCACAGACAAAATCAAACTGCTCATAGATGCCTGCTTCCGTCAGTTGCATCTTGGCGCTGGACTCAAAGTCATTGGTTGCACAGCCGACTGACAACCCCATAGCCTTCAATGAAGCAATCATCTCATGCAGATCACAGACAGGAATTACCGGTAAGTTTTGCAGCTTCTCAACGCCAATGGCTTCTATCTGCTTATAATCAAGATCAGGATGGATGTCTGACCAGACTTGATTAATCTCATGAGCGGATGCGTTAACCACCAGAGAGCCCGGCGTGAAAAGTTTGCTGTCGATATCAAATCCAACGCCATTGGCTAAGGCTTTTTGCAGGGCTTTATCATCACTCGCCATTGCCTGAATCACCCGTTCGCACCAGATCTGCCAAGTGTTTCCGTATTTAAACAGCGTGCCATCCTTGTCGAATAAAACGCCTCTAATGCTTCCGCTCATAATTTTGACCTTCGCTGTTTTACTTTGTCTGTATTGTTTAGCTTATTCATAGTGAGCAACTGGCTCACCGAGTATTTGCAAATCAGGTTTAACACCAAGTCCGGGATCACGCGGAGCCATTACGCCACCCTCAACAATCGCCACATCAAATTCCGCAGTTTTAATTGAAACCATATCGCGCACATCCAAAACACATCGCAGATATTTTTCAGGAATGGTTTGAGCCAGATGCAGCAATCCGGCAAAGGCGATATCAGACCCCACCGTGTCCTGAACACTCATGGTTAGACCCG
Source organism: Laminaria ephemera (assembly GCA_036873875.1). NCBI lineage: Eukaryota > Phaeophyceae > Laminariales > Laminariaceae > Laminaria > Laminaria ephemera. The sequence goes on along the minus strand of JAYJMJ010260560.1, from coordinate 3,522 downwards.
CGGCAATCGCTATATCGCGCTGACGACGGCAACGCGTTAGGCCACCATTCTTTGAGACTTTGAGCCCGATGCCCTCAGCCGCTTCATCCGCAATAATTTGTAAAATGCTAGCCTCATCCGTCGCTAGCTCATCAAACACTAGGGGGATCGATGAACGTCGGTGCAAAGCCACATGCTCACGCCAAGTGGCACAGGGCGCTTCCAGCACAAAGTCCAGATCATCCGGTAATAGCTTCAATAAGCGAAAGGCATGCTCTAACGTCATACCGCCATTAGCGTCGGCCAAAAAGTACTCACCAGCCTTGGCATCGGCTAAACAAGCTTTGATACGCTCAGCGTCTAAACGTGGGCCACCTTCACTTTCTGAAGCTCCAATCTTTACTGAGTGACCGCGATAACCGAGTTCACGATGTTGCTGTACCCGAGCGCGCATGTCGTCAGGATCACCGGCATAGATCGAGGAAATAACGGGCATTCGATTGCCCGTGCTACCACCGAGCAAATCGCAAACAGGCATGCCCACAGATTTACCAAAAATGTCCCAGCAAGCGATATCGAGCGGTGTTTTAGCGTGAAGATGTCCGGTGAGCAGGTTATCCATTTGCTCATTAAACCGATCGCTCAAACGCGGATCTAAACCAATAAGGCCGGGTGCCATTTCAGCGATTCCTGCTCTTACCCCGCGCGCATGGGCCGCTACGTAATTTGATCCGAAAGGCGTTGACTCGCCCCAACCTTCGATACCGCACTCAGTGGAAATTCGAACGATAGTCGCATCAAAGCTGGTATAAATTCGTCCGCCTGACAAGGTGTAACTGCCTCCGGAGTAAGGCAAGTCGACCTGAAAAACGTCAATCCCAGCAATTTTCACTACGCAGCTCCATTACTCTTAACCGCGGGCGGAATGAGTACCAACTTGCCGGTGAATTGCTTAGCCAGGAAATCCTTTTGCGCCTGTACAATCTCAGACAAGGGATAAGTCGCGGCAACTAGCGGCTTGATTTCACCGCGCTCAATATAACTAATTAGGTTTTTAAACACCTCAGGATCTTGATAGGTGCATCCGTAGAAAGTGAGATCTTTGAGATAAAGCGTTCTAACGTCGAGTTCAACCATCGGCCCAGCGATTGCACCAGCCGTTGTATAACATCCGCCACGCTTCAATACATCCAGAAGCTTTGGCCATTCAGAGCCTGCAACCAGATCAACCACTAGATCAATGCTGTCTGCACCTAGCTCTGCGACCAGGTCAGCATCACGCGCTAATACGATGTCAGCTCCAATTGCTTTGACCTGATCAAACTTTGCGGGGCTTGCCAATGCAATCACTTCCGCACCACGGCGTTTTGCCAGTTGTACAGCTGCCGATCCAACACCACCAGAAGCGCCAGTTATTAATACGCGCTCTGCGCCGAGTTGAGCACGGTGTAACATGTTTTCAGCGGTCGAGTAAGCGCAAGGAATCGAGGCTAATTCTGCATCACTCCAATCACAATTCACCGCATGAACCGCATCAGTGTGAACGGAAGTGTATTGAGCAAATCCGCCATCCATTTCTGAGCCAAAGGTGAAGCATTTAAACGCTTCAGGATTTTCAAAATCATCGTGCATGGAACTGACCAATACACGTTCACCGATACGGCTCTCGCTGACGCCCTCACCCACGGCAACAATCACACCACAACAGTCTGCACCTTGGATTCTGGGGAATTGGATAGCTGAACCTGACCAGCTAGAATCTTCTTGATTTGACTCGCCAAAGCCCTCAGATCCACCCTCGCTGGTTGCAGTTGTGACGGCTTTTGAGTACCAGGCAGTGCGTGTATTGACGTCGGTGTTATTGACCCCAGCGGCCAAGGTATTGATTAAGACTTCATTGGCCGCAGGAGTGGGGACTGGAACATCATCACGATACTCAAGCTTTTCAAATCCACCATGGCCAGTAAGGTAAACGGCGTGCATTGTTTGAGTCGTCATAATTGGTTTCTGTTGTGATTGATCGATTGCAACAGAGTATTGAAAAGTCGCCGCGTCTGTCCAGCACTTCTCAGTCTAAATGAAGACTAAACACCGTGTTTCGATGCTTTCTCTAGCGGGTGCATCAGCCATGCTATTGGGATCATCAAAAGCAGTGTGTATCGTATATCTTGCGCGACCATCTTTAAGAGAATCGAAGGTCTTAAAGATTAGCGCTTCCTGCATGGTCATTTCTGGGAAGTAATACCATTGTTGATTTGGATTCCATACGGCTAGTTGCACTTCACCACGATTGTTTTTTGCGTGCCTTTCAACGTCGATAACATCATCAGGATCAATGCTGTTTGCCGCGCAAAGCGTCATGGGTGCTTGCTGAACCGTTCCACCAATGGAGCGCCAGACGTTGATAATTACGAAGCGGCTATTCTCTAAACTTTCTCGCAATGAGATATTTTTCTCAAAGAAATCTTCACGAACTCTTAAGGCTGATTTATCAGTGTAATCATTGTGAATGATTGAAGCAGGTTCTCGTATTTTCAGCGTTTTACGCATGGCATCAGAAGAAGTGCGTCGGGTGTGGTCGAATATTTCTATATGCGAGGTAGATTCACCTTGGGCTGCTAGTGCTTCTTGGACCGAGTGTTTGACTTCAGATTCGTAGATCTTCGCGATCTGATTGTCATCGTAGAAATCTGTAACGTTGGTAATCTGGTCTAGTAATCTAAAGCCTTGCTGGTTCAGATCTAGATCGCCATTGATTGGTCTTGCACTCTGAATTACAACAGATTGGTGGGTGTACTCGCCCTTGTGTTCAGGGATGTCGCCACCTGCTTCGGAGGCCATGTAAGTAGCGTTGCTTGTTCGGTTAGCAAGGTACAATAAACTAGCTTCAACAAACTCTAAAAGGAGTTTTCCCATCGATATTTCCAAAGCCCAAATAGTTAAACAAAAGTAGTCCCTTTATATAGCTGCTATATACTTTAATTCAAGTCGAGTTTTTTTATTCGCACTATTCACAATCACAGTGAAACCACCAAGATAAATGGAAGGGGTCAATCGAGTGTAGCTCATGATGAAATTCACCTGTTGTAGCCAATTTCTGGATTCTTCGCATTCAAAGACTTTATGTAGCCCTGCTCTATCTTAAGCACATCCCCAATTCGTACATTCTCTTTTGAGTATAGAAGTTCCTTTTTTAAAACGTACTCTAACTCTCCGTCCAGATACCCTCCTAAGTCGATCAGCATCTGACTTTTAGCCTTAATTGGGGACCCAAAATATTTAAAAAAATCAAGCCGAGCATCTTTAGCTGTATCGCTGCCAATATAAATTTTCTGATTTGGGTAGGTTATTTTGAACACACAACCCCATGAAATTATTGAATCTTTAGTTGGTCGCATACTTTAAATACCACTGGGGAAAATACAGATGATTTAGATACTGCAGCCTATCAATCATCCCCATGCAAAAAACAACGCACAAAGTGCTTCTCTGAAATCTTCGTAATCGCTGGCATGCTCTGCGAACACTTATCCATTTCGTGAG
>JAYJMJ010260530.1:0-14788 GCA_036873875.1 Laminaria ephemera | reverse complement strand
GCATTTTTTCAGGCATTTTACCCATTCACACCAAACTACTTGAAATTAGTATAGGGTTTGCCTTGGGGCGCCGAAAAAGTTTCAGGCACATCTCAGGCGTTTTTTCAGGCAAATGCCCTAAATAGATAGGCACTTTTAAGGCAAATTAAGGCACGTCAGGCATATGCCTATCTTTTTGCCTACGAGATTTTTTTCGCCTGCGGCGTGCCTATCTCCACATGCCTGAAAGCGCCTGCGGCGTGCCTTAAAGGCTAGAGCCTACCTCAGCCAGGTCAAGTATCCTACGGTAGCCGTCATCGTGCGTGGTAGCGAGTTTCATATTATCTATTTTCGGGGTCACTTTCACTTTATGTGCCTCAACAAAAAAGAAATTCCCCTGATATACCAAGACTATACTCAGAACACGATCACTTTTGTTTGTACATCGAGGAAGGGACGATGACTGACGGAACTAGAGCAGTGCACTCACCTCAGCAGTAGAGGCCGTGGACAACCCTCAGGCAGGTCTAGTATCCTACGGTCGCCGTCATGGCGCGTGGTAGCATGCTTCAAATTTTCTTGGGCACTTTGGCGTAAGATACCCCCAATTCTGGGGGTGCCATAAGCCTACTGTAAGTGCCTCCGGGGGCGTCGTCATCTAAAGTGCCCCCAGGGGGCACATTTATTTACCATCTCGAAGCATCTAATCAAACAAGTTCAACTCAACCAGCCACGTTCCACAGACTCTTGACGCACGAGCAACGCTTGAATGGCACGGTATGCGCGAACACGATGCCTAGACAGTGCTGGACATCGTGGTTTGGCTCGTGTGCCCACGGCCAAAATAATTGTCGTGATGGAAGAGATGAACATCAAATTCTCGGAAACGATGTATCCCCCTTTCTACGAGTCGCACAAAGTCTGGTCTGGCGAGAAGAAGGAGCAACGCCGAGGCAGTGTCTGCACCACATGCCGTCTTGCTCAGGCACCGCAGCCAAGAGGTAGGTAAACGAAGCCTAGGTACCATGTTGCTGCAGTGCTGCAGAGCAATTTTGCAAAATTCCCCGTTCTTGTGGAGATGTGTTGGCGTGTATACTAGGGGACCGGGGACAGTTATATTCCACGGCCGGCTGATAAATCGCTCATTGTCGCAGACAATCGAGGTGCTGGCCGCGTGGGACTACTATCAGGGGAATCTGCGTGACGTGCGTGACTGGATATCATCTGTCTAGGTGCGACGTTTGGCTTGAGTTGTAGGTAGGGCCGTTTGTTTGCCATCGATTTGGCGGGTTGTTGTAAAAATATGCTGCAGTTAGTGTACGTACGAGGAAATAACAGACCTTTCTGAGGCGTGCCCCACCCTTCCCACCCGCGCCGACGTCATGGTAAGGTGTCATCGTCTGGCATACAGCAAATACGGCTGGCTGTACCCTACCTTTACCCCGTTGCGTGTGTTGGCTACGAACATGAACTCTGCGTAGCATAGGTCAACACAAAATGCGTAGTTGCTCGCATCCCTCACGGCTGCCACGCTCATGTGTACCAGGTACCAGTATGCGAGTCGTACGCCCATACCAGGGCTTTAGTTAGGGCTCCGGCGTCTGTTGCGAACAGCACAACAAGAGCTGGAAGCCGTATTACGCTGCGCGCAACACGGGCGGCAGGCGTGTCGCGCACAACACGCGCCGCAGCCGTGTCAGCCCCCCTCTGGGTCCCCCGGAGCGCAACCCCCCGCGCAGGGGCCGCCGGAGTAAAAAATATGTAATGTATGCCTGAATATACGCCCAGAAATCACTTGACCAGGCGCCTTTAGACACCTAAAACATTGTTTTCGCGATACACGCGTGAGTATACGCCCAGAAACCACTTGACCACGTGCGTTTAGACGCCTTTAAACACATTTTCGCGTACGGCGAACACAAAAAAGGCGCCTCAATATGTATTCTCGCCTCCAGCGAGAAAGACCCGCGCAATATTTTTGCCGCCTGGGGTGAAAACCTCTGCACGGCGTGAAACACGTGTTACGCGCAGCGCAACACGCCTTCCGGCGCCTGTTGTGCAAAACAGCTAGTTCCGACCATAAAGTTGCGCCCGCGCAACAGCGCAACAGCTAATTAATGCTCTGGTACATACCAGGTATATACAATAATGCGCTTATATGTCCGACGCGACAGGATCCATGTTGTGTGGTGGGTGACTTACTGCTACTGGTGCGGGTAGGCACGGCCGGCACACAGCTAGCTGCCGTGCCGCGTGTCTGTATGTTCTTCACATTAAACTGATGTTTCCACCCACCTACATCCAGCACAACCAGTGTCCGTGCCGATGCCTTCTCCTAGAGAGACGAGCTCTGTGGTCACAAACTACAGCACAGAGACACACATCGCAAATACAGCAAGGTGACATGGCCATGCATTATACGAAGGCGGTACATTAGCAGGCCAGCACACCGGACTACTTGCAATGAATAATGGAAATGATAAGGAAGAAAAACCAACAAATAAGAACAAGTATAAGAATATAGAAATAAAGAAAGAGAGAACAACGGACCTTGGTGTAGACGTATGGCAGTAGCTGTTGTCCACCGTCACGTCGCAAAAGACGCAGACTAATGCTGTACAGTATGTGTAGTGCGTTAGTGGATCACATTGGAAAAAAGGGCATCTGGATGGATCACCGGGCTAGTGGATCACGTTGGGAAAAATGGGATCTAGATCACCCGACTAGTGGATCACGAAGATAGAAATGGCTGCTGGATCACCCGGCTTGTGGACCTCTTGGGCCGTGTCTCTGATACATGCTGCAGGTGATGCTATTGTCAGGCCTACCCTAGTGATAGACGGAGAGCCTCTGCTGTAGATATGGTACGCAGTGGTGGCACCTGGTACAAGTACGAGGGTAGTACGATTTCGTACGAGCTAGTGCGATTTCGTACCAGTTAGGACGATTTCGTACCAGCTAGTACGATTTCGTACCAGCTAGTTGGACTTCGTGCCAAAATAAAGGCAAACGAGTGTCGAAAGAGTCAAACTTGGTACGATTTCGTATCAGAAATGGACAAATGACTGGTATTTAGGACGCTTTCGTACCAGTTAGTACGATTTCGTACGAAAATATAAGCAAACGATGCCCAAAGAATTAAACTTCGTAGGTTGTAGACAGTACGAACTCGTACTCGAGAGGGTGGCGGCTGTTTCGCCGATATCTCTCTGAGATACCTGGTGCCACGTAAAAATACCGATGTCGGCTTAATTTCGAAGCAACTACTGCTGTACGTTCGACTTCGATGATGGCGATGACCCAGGACACGTCCAACAGGGCTACACGCTTGTACTTGCACCAAGTGCCACCACTACCATATCTAGAGCAGAGGCTCTCCGTCTATCAGTAGGGTAGGCCTGACAATAGTATCACCTGCAGCATGTCTCAGAGACACGGCCCAACATGTCAACTAGCCGGGTGATCCAGCAGCCATTTCTATCTTCGTGATCCACTAGTTGGGTGATCCAGATCCCATTTTTCCCAATGTGATCAACTAGCCCGGTGATCCAGATGCCATTTTTTCCAATGTGATCCACTAAGCATGGTGATCCACTAACGCACCACTGTATGCACGCAGATATACTTGGCAGGGCGGCGCGGTAAGCCCTAGCTGCTAGCGTACGTCGCAGGCGGTACAAGGCATGCCCAATAAGGCACGCCAGTAACGCTAGCAAGGCACGATGCAAGGCAATAATTCTCAAGTGGCTTTTCATGCCATAAATGTGCATTCTTCCCTATTTGGATGACGCAAATTTCTTAAACAAGTGTCCTTACAGACTTCCCTTAAGGTGTTCGGTGACCCCTAACCCCACTGTTAGGGAGTCCGTGTACATAGCAGCGTTAAGTTTGTGCACATAAAATGCGCAAAGTAAGACACTTATGTAACGACTTAACATTTAGAGCAATCATCTGTCTGGAAAGGGCTCCAAGGCAAGAAGTAGGGCATGTCTTAGCGGCCAGGGCTTGGTCCACAGCCATGTTCGTCGCTGCTGCTGCTACTGCTGCTGCTGCTGATGCTGCTGCTGTAGCTAGCCTATGATCCCATGTCTCCTCAAGACTCAAATCGTGTGACGAGTATGAGAGTATCATAATGGTATGTACCTGTACCCATACTTGACGGGACCGTTTTGTATGTGCACTTGTACTAAGACTTGAGGCGGTCTTTGCTTGTGCTGCTGATGTCGCGGTCGTGATACTAATGCATGTATATACACAGACTACTACCCCACGGATAGAAATAATGAATCACGTAGATTTACGTTGCCAGGGCTGACGCTAGTACACATGCCATGTGCGCACGCACGAGTGTTTTCAGCCACTTCATTGTCGTGCTATACTAAGTGCTCGCATGGGAGGGGACCGCGAAAGTTTCAATACTTCGGCGTGCTTGAAACTGAGCGAGGAATTCCCTTCCATTTTGTATTGACATCCGAGTCACGGGTTCCCCAATGATGTTCTTGGTGACGGTTAGGGCCCGTACAACCGTGAAAAACACAAGCGAAAAAACAAGAACCAAAACTTTGTATTAAAAAAAAATGACTTTGTGTTTTTTGGGGAAAAAAGAGGATGGCGTACACCTACGTCAAATGTGTAAACACAAAAGGCTTATACCAAATACCAAAACGAGTCAGCGGTCAAGGTCGAACACCAGCTCTAGTGCACCACCCAGCTGTTTATAGGCGGCTCCCAGCGGTGAAAAAGAGGGGAGTATGTCCACGCGGCTAGCGGGCCATAGTATGCTGCTGCAACGGTACCGGTATCCTAAAGCGCGAGATCGGGGATGCATAAATGATGAGTGTCTGGCAAATAGCATGACCACTTGCTACAGCATGCGGTTTTAGGCTGCGTAGCAGCGCCTTCTTCGATCAGGGACGGCACCACTGGCCACAGGTTTGGCTACGTTGAGTAAAACTCCATCGACTAGCGCCAGATATGTTGATGAAAACTCCATTGACTAGCATCAGCCGCATGTTGTTCATGTGTTCTCTGCTCTCTTCCTTCCGGCTGTCTCGTCTACGAGGCGTTGGTTGCTGCGGTTGTCAGCATGGTGTCGGTGCTCTCTCGAGCGGCAGGACTCCGTTTTGGGCTTTTTGTTGTCATCTTTTGATTTATTAAGAAAAGGCCAATGCGGGCTCTTAGGGCCTCGGTGTAGCTATGTCGACAATCGGTGGGTGTGCATCTTCTTATATAATGTATTACACGCTTTTTGTGTTTGGTTTTGGTTTTAGCTGACATGTTTTATTATAATCGTAATCGATTTCGGAACAAAATCATCGAACTCGATTCAACTTTACTTTAGGCGAGGTGTCCAAACAAGAATCGAAACGAACCTAGGCACTAGCAGACAAAAGCAACATCGATACGTAATGTACGAGGGCCGTCCGTGAAACCTAACACTACGATGCGCTGAATCGATACTTTTCGTCTCCTTCGCGTGTGGATACCGCTTTCGTTGTTGTGCACACAGCTGTTCCATTTTCAGTACTCAATTTAACTGTTTTGGTTAACACGTTCCACCTCGGCGTTTATGCTCCGAATATGATCTAAAAACAATCGAAGAATGATGAGCAGCAACACGACTGCCCACGGTCCAATCAAAGCCCTGTTAAGTTTTCGATTATTACTGCCATTTTGAATTCGATTATGATAAGACACGCCCTTAGTTTAAAACGCTCCGTTTGTACGGGTCTTCACGCACGCGCACAATGGAAACGCTATACATAACACATCTTAGGCCTAGCTTCCAGGCCACGTCTTAATCGAGGCCGCGTGGAATCTAAACAAGTATTTACTGTACACATTTTTGGTGTGCCCGATGAACCTCTCCGATCTGTCGCGACCAACCTCTCCGACCTGTCGCGATCAACCCCTCTGACCTGTCGCGATCAACCCTTCCGATCTGTTGCGATGAACCCCTCTGATCTGTCGCGCTATTTCACCACCCGACAAATGCCGTTACCGGCTCGTTTCTATGAGCTGTATGTCTCTCCGACGGTGCTAGGGATTCGCTAATTTGTTTACGGACTGATTCAGGCGTTCAGCCAACATGTTTTTCAATCTCCATATTATACCATAACATCAACTCTAGAATTTATGCCTGCCGTCGATGGGCGGTTTCCTTACTATCGCACCGTTGGGCGTCCACTCGTGCACCCGTGCTGGCGAACTACTTGTCGGTGCTCTGATCGCAGACACGCGTGTGTTGTTGTAGCCTGCAACGATGATGCACGCTCTAGCGATGTGCTACGCCTTCCCTTTGCCGATCTCGGTTGGTAGGTCAAGCACAGTACGGTATACAGTTTGACGAAATGTTGCAAGATATCCGCCTTCACGAACTTATTGTCGAAGCCACTGCCATGGGTGATGCATGTGTATTACTACATGGCTTCACACTGAACGAAAGCATTTGCAGGGAAACACCCGACGTGATACAATCTGCGTTCGTAGGTTTTTCTTCGCAATTTCACCTACGCAAGTACACCAGCGTCCCACAGCAGGCGGAGCTGACCTGTGCCTAGGGATCTGCATGGACTGTGTCATGTTATTATTTTACGTGGTGCAGGAAATGCTCGCGCGGTAAAATGCGCTACAACTTGGTTATAGAGATTGCTGTATTGTCCGATGTCACACGGCTTCATCGACCGTTTTGATGCGCCTTCGCCTTTTGGCGAGGGCGCACCGCATTGTACAGATGTCTGTGCCTCCCAAGTGGTTTCAACCCGGGTGTATGTGGTACAAAGCTGAATTAACAATTGTATGATATTTCGCCAATTGGCGCGAACTAGCCAGCGGTTAACGATACATATCAATGGATTTATTGTCAAACGACAAAGTTCTCGCCGACCACATTGGGTGATTTGTATAGCATTCATTTCGTTTAGTGTTAGGTCCACGCACATAGATCACATTCCGTGGGTGCACTCCTCATCTCGCCCGTAGCCATCTCATGATCAGATATACATATTGAAACTCATCCATGTTTTTGTACCAGGATGCATCGTAGACACGCGAAAAGCTTTACAGTATTCAAAGATTCGAGGAAGTAACTTCTAAATCGCTCCGTGGCTAATTAATTAATTTGCGAATGCAACGTGAGAACGGACTATTAATAGTGTTGTCTTCGACTGCAAGCTGCCTAATTAATTTGCGTGTTTGTTACACGAACACTAAGCGTGAAAGCTCAGCCGATATCCCCGTTATTCTGCTCACATCCTCTCTTGATATGTCCCAAGGAATTTCACTGGCACCGGTTTCGGCAAGGATGAAGCGTTGCTCATATGAGTCTTGCAAGAGGCAACCGAGCTTTAACATTGAAGGCAGCAAGGTGGCGGCGTACTGCAAGCAACACGCTGCGGGCGGCATGATGAACGTCCGTAACCAGCGTTGCTGGCATGAGTCATGCGCAACTATACCGAGCTTCAACGTCGAGGGCCAGAAGGCAGCGTACTGCAAGAAACATGCCGAAGATTGTATGGTAAACGTCAAACACAAGCAGTGCTCCAACGACACTTGCTCTAGGGTGCCGAGGTACAATGTCGAGGGCAGCCAGGCGGCGATGTACTGTAAAAAACATGCTGACGACGGCATGGTACTCGTCGGGCCCAGGCGTTGCTCTAACGACACGTGCTCTAGGGTGCCGAGATACAATGTCGAGGGCAGTGAGGTGGCCGCCTGCTGCAAGAAACATGCTGAAGACGGCATGGTGCTCGTCGGACGCAGGCTATGTTTATATGACACGTGCTTTAAGGTGCCGAGCTTCAATGTCGAAGGCACCAAGACGGCGATGTACTGCAAGCAGCACGGTGGGGACGGCATGGTACTCGTCGGTCGCAAGCGTTGCTCACACACATCCTGCACGAACCGGCCGAACTTTTGTTTCCAGGGTAGTAAGACGGCGGTATACTGCAAGAAACATGCGGAGCGTGGCATGGTTGACGTCCCGAGTAGGCGATGCTTGCATGTATCCTGTACGATACAGCCGACCTTTAACATCAAAGGCAGCAGTAAGGCGGCATACTGCAAGCAACATGCAGAGGCCGGCATGGTGGACGTTCGCAGCCGGCACTGCTCGCATTCCTCATGCACGAGACAGCCGACGTTCAATGCCGAGGGCAGCACGAAGGCGGCGTTCTGCAAGCAACATGCTGAGGACGGCATGGTGAACGTCATTGCAAGGCGTTGCTCACATGTCTCTTGCACTAGGCAACCGAGCTGGGGTGTCCATAACGACGGTGCTGGGTCTGTGTGCTCCCGTCATAAGAGCGACATACTGGGCGGCGAGTTGATCAATTTCAACGCATTATGCCAGGGTACCGGTTGTAGAACGAGATCGACGTGGGGGCTCCATGGGAAGCAGCCTACCCACTGCCTACATCACGGCCGCTCTAAGGACGGGCTCGTCTGCACTGTCCAGGCGCCTGCCAGCAAGAGAACTCGTCGTAGCCAGCCGGACGGTCCCGCAAGCTCCCTACCATTCCCTTTAAAAACGGAGTGTTCGTTTTGATATTTTTCGATGTGTAATGGAGCGTAGGTGTGTCACAGTTCGCGTATCCCTGGTGTTGTTCGATTCCGAGTACAAAGAAATGGGGTTCAAGCTGTACCTTAGTAGGTGCTCGTAGGTTTTGACGGACTTTGCTGTCCTTCGTCCAAATTACCATTGGTACAGACAGTGAGGTTGTCTGTCTCACTGTTTGGATCCGATTGACGCGTGCAAGTGTGAGACCATCAAAGAAAGACTGTTGTGGTAGCCCAGGCCAGACCATGAAGTTGTTTTCCTCCTCGAATTTATCCCGTTACTTTATTTTTGTTGGAGTTGTTTGAAGGGGCATGACCTACGGTGCGGAGTGTCGGTTTGTTTCGCCACCTATAGCAAATCCAGACAACATCCGTATTTCTAGGGCCAGATGCTTCCGGCGATTATGAATGTGCTTGACAAGCAGCAACCATAGTAATGGGTGTTGGGCAAGGTCCGTAGCGTCGTATTGCGTCACAATCGCTGCATTCGACGTGGTGGCCTCTTCAAAATACGACGCTGAGAATATGTCTCAATCCTGTCGTGTAAGTCAACAACGTACAGGGATGGAATTGGATTTTTGGTCGAGCGATAGTAGAGTACCCCGATTGGATTGTATCACTGTGGCGTCAAACCCAATGGCATATAATGTGCAGTCTAGTTTTCTTAATGTAGCTAACGTGCATACGTCGCGCGGTCAGGATAACGAAAGGTAGATATTGATAGAACTGTCCAAATTGCGCGGTATATCATCTAGCAACTACTAGTGTAGTCCCATTTATCGAAACGCTGACGTGCTCGAGGTACCCGACGGTGGCGCCAAGCCCAAAACGGGGCACGCGGGTATCGGTGTGCGGGAATCCTGCGCACGTCAGCGGGTATCGGTGTCCGGGAATCCTGCGCACGTCACAGGCGGGTCGCAAACTGTAGTCCGCGTCAATTCAAATCAATCGACTCAACATTCAAATTGCCGCAAGTTTATTAGGCACTCTGTTCTCCGTCAGCGGCACCTTCTATTGCTTTCAGTCTGGCCATCCCCGTCGACATTCTTTCATGTTCAGTCCGTCCCCTCTTTTTGATTTAGTGCTTGAACCGCATTTTTTTGCGGTGTGAAGATCTTTCTCTTGCCCTTTGTCTCGCTGAAGCCGCGATTTTCTGGTTTTTTTCGCCAACTACTCCCTGAGTTTACGACGCACGCTATTAATAGTACGGTAAATGTGCACTCTTTGTTTTCTGAGGCTCTTCACTGGAGGAGCTCTACAAGAATGCCATTTTGACGATTTTGGATTAAAGAGCCCCGTCATGTCATTCAGAAAACAGTTTTGCCCAAAAATGCTACGAGTACCTCTATGATAGCACGTGTCTTGCGCTCGTCTTATATCGAAAATAGGTTCCTCTGACCGACCATTGGACGTAACACGGTATACAGGGCGTGGCTGGCGCCAGACCACAGAAGGGAAAATGCGCCAAAATCACCACAATATCTTGGCATCTCAAAGTTCAGCAAACCTTTGAGTGCACCTACTCCTTTCTTCTTAGGTTGTGCTTCTCTGTTTGACAATGGTTCCATGATTACCGAGCGCTACCGAAGTAAGGTACATTCCGCGCCTGATGTCTTCTCTATCGTCAACTGGCGCAAACCCTACAGGATGCATATTTTTCTCGCTATTAGATTTCCCCGTTCGCGTGGCGTTTGATTTCGCGTTTGCGTCCTGTGCTACAAAATGAGTAGAACGTTTCTACCAAGAACTATTCATGTTTGACGTGGCTCTTCATCGGAGGAACTACCCCATGTCGATGGGTTTTTACAATATCCTTCTTTGTATACCTAGGCATTGGGATTTGCCATCGGATTAAACTTTGATTTTCACCTCAGTGAGTGTTTGGGTGTTGTACTGACCTCCCCAGTTGATTGAGCTTCAGACAATTAGGGTACAGCCTTATCGTGGTATACACATCCAGCCCTTAAGAATAACGACCTGAATCGCACGAACGCGTGGTCATTTTTTCACCTAAATACGGAGGACCATAGTAACCAGGACCCACGATATCCACAAAAACCTATATATTCCACTGTTTTTACTAACCATCTTTGGTCCTCATTACTACATTACTATGTTCCCCCGTAATAGCATACAAGCCATACGATTTGTTGAAGGGTAACGAGGGGAGCCATGCTACGGAGGTAGAGGTGCACCGTTTTTTGTTTTTCTGAGGCTAACTTGAAGAGCTCAATAGACGCGTACTACGATAGAGGTAGCACTTTTACGTAGGCGTTTTTGTTTCGGAATGACGGGGCTCCTTAACCCAAAATCGTCGGAATGGCATTCTTGTTTTGCAATATGATTTTTTCCTTTCGTACACCTAGGCCATAGGTTTGTTCATCGGGTGGTACTTTAATTATTCTCAAAATCAGTTTTTGGGTGAGGTTTAGAGCTCCTCAAGTGAGGAGCCCAAGAAACAATAGGATGCACCTCTATCGTAGAATGTGTCAATACCTCTCCCAATTACGGAATAGAGGAAAAATTAAAGTGCTATTTTATAGCCGAATAACAATCTCATGCCCTAGGCAAAAAAACGAATATATTAATTGCAAAACATTATCGAGATTCCGACGATTTCGGGTTAAGGAGCCCCATCGTTCAGAAAAAAATTCAGCCAAAAAATGCTACCTGTATTGTAGTAGGCGTCATGACATGCCTAAGGCGTTTTGCATACTGGAGTTCAAGATATCAGCAACATGCACAAGCAACAACGCGGTACCAGAATTGGGCGCCGACGCACATACTAGAGATCCAATATTCAAATGGTAACAAACTGAGCGCTGGCGCACATAAGAGAGGCCCAGCACCCGGCATAGGGCATGACGCCCAAATTTCACGCACACCACGGCTGTGATTATCGACACCCCAGCTGCGAGACCATTAAAAGTGGCCGTGTAGCTTGTTTTAGACACGTAGGGCGGACAAGGCGCGGCCGTTCCGGAGGAGAGAACAGGACCGCCACAAAAGAGCGGGTTATAGAAAAGGCCCGATTTGGAGCAGGGAGGCACTGGGGACTGGGATAGCACGACGTCGGGACAATTCCCCCCCTCGCACATGGCTCAGGGGCGACACAGCCATACCCGGGCCGGACCGGCACTGACGCATGCTACGATAGCGAGTGTACCTAAATCGCACGCCGCTACTCTCTCGAGTGGCTTTCTGATCCAAACAGAGACGTTGACAAAATAGAAATGTAACACCCGATGGACAATCCAGTGACTTGGGTATATATCGAGTAAATCGTAAAACGTCGATGATGGCATTGCAATGACATTGGGTTGTTCGTTTGTTTAGGAGCTCCTTCTGTTATACCCTGCCTGGTCAAAGCGCGCTACTCTCTATTGTTGCAGTACGTGTCCACCATCTACGCCCAGCAGCGAGACGGGAGGGGGTCGGTTCGATCACACAGAGAAGACGTGGGAGGCCGAGACGATACGGAAGGGATTCACGAGCAGCCATTGCGGCGAGATGGGCTAACACGAGCTCATGACGGAGGCAGCTCGCCGCCCTCGGACGCAGGCCGGGAGGGGTGGGAGAATGTAGCGATAGAGAGAGCAAACTCAGCAGAGATATTGGATATCGTAAGTTGGTTGAATCTTCCGAATCAAGAGAACACATAGAATGGATGTATCCCCTGCCGTACCTCCCAATGCCCCTTTTGTGATGCAACAGAATGACCAGCTATGATAACATGTAGTTCAGTACGCTGGACTGCAGCTTACAAAATCGTCGGAGCATCATAAACCAAGAGGGGTTTCCCGAATTCTCCATCGACGATGACGGCTGATATATCCACAGCTTTCGGATCGGGCCAAGACACGCCATAGGTCCACTTTGTAGCATCAGCCATACCGAACACTTTCCTCGTAGAGAAACCGCAACTATTGGAGCTCGTTGTGCGGGGAAGAAACCGTCGTATCTTAGCCTTGGGCCACATCGTCCGTATTTTTCTTGCATGGCCTTGCACCGAAACAGACCTGTAACACTTGGAATAACCATATAGGCGAATCGTCTATGAACGCTTTGGGAACTTCAACGGGAAAAACGTCAAAGCCACGAACGACTATACGTGACCACCAAACTACAAGACCCGGAAATATTTGAAACGAGCGCAGTAAGGTACTAGTGGTACTGCTGGCCTATTCAACTATACGGTTGGTAGGACCGCACCTGGCATATTTAGGCCCCTATCCCATAATCAAGTACCATAGGGTAAACAGCGTAAACGTCAACAAGGGACCAGGCAACAGTGAATTGATTCCCTTGAAGCTACCCGTGAAGCCTGCGCACTAAGACCTGTCGTTGCCCACAATTTCGAGTGCGTCCAGCGATGGCTTGTGAGTGACGCAAGACGACCTGGTTCACATCGAAAGCTTTCAAAATGCTCAGATTTAACGTGACACGAGGGGCCGCTCACAGCATGATCGAGTGAATTAGGATGGTTGCTTCTGATGCGGGCAGACCAGAAAACACAGACGAGTTCGTCTTTGAGGGGGCCGTGGTTAGGGAAGTGGGTGGGCGGATTCCGGGTTAAACCCCATCGCGAATGTTTCCTACCACCAACGACTTTGCACCGTGCCCTGAAGTTGATGACTAAGCCCCCCAAGAGGTGGCTCTTGTGGATGGCGCATGCAGTAGCGCTGCCACTGGTTGGCAGACCCCACACGGGCCGCTTACTACACCGGCTATATGAGCGCCGTTTGATACCAAAGTCAACCATACGGTCTTCAGCATGTCGCTTGCAGCACACCGGCATCCTGCTGCCCTCACCATTGACGCTCGGTTTGGTCGTGCAGGAATCATGCTTGCCCTGCCTACTGCTGGCGTTCACCATGCCTTCACAAGCACCTTGCTTGCAGTACATCGGCGTCTTGGTGCCTCCTTCATTGAAGCTCGGCTGTCTTGTGCAAAAGACAATAATGCACTGCCGGATGTGGACGCCCACCATGCCGTCTTCAGCATGTCTCATGCAGTACACCGCAATCTTGATGCCCTCAACAACCAAAGTACGATATCCTCGTGCAGAAGTCATGGAAGCAACGTCTCCTTCGTACATCCACCATGCCGTTGTCGGCACGCTTCTCGCAATACGACGCCGTCCTGCTGCCCTCTACATCGAAGGTCGGCTGATTCCTGCAGGGGACATGCAAGGAACCCTTGCCAAAGAGGTACACCATGCCATCCTCAGCATGCTGCATGCAGTACGCAGCAGTTCCGGTGCCCTCAATATCAAAGCTCGGCTGCTTTTCGCATGACTTATGCGAACAGGGTTTGTGGAGGACATCCACCATGCTGTCCTCAGCATTCCGACGGCAGTACACCGCAGTTTTACCGTCCTTGATAACGAAGCGCGCTATCCCCGTGCAGGAAGTAGGTGAGCAACGACCCATTCTTGCCGAGGACTACGCCGGCCTTAAAGTGTCTGGGGAAGCCTTGGAAGGGTGAGGTGAGGTACACAGCGAGAGGTCGATGGTCCGAGCTGTGCACACCTGCGGTTGGTAAGGCCAACAGTAGCAATCGATATGGGGTTGGGGTCAGACTGACAAGGACAAGCATTAATCTCTGTTAGTTGGAGTAGAACAACTTGGTTGACATGTACCATGACTTGGTTGACAACTAACAAAATAAGCACCAAACCCCAAGTGCTACCATCCTCACCCAGGCGTACATGAGCACATGTGATATTTGCGGCTTTATGTCACCTTTTTCATGCTTCGCGATCATCGTTCAGACCCCACTGCGGACCACAAGTGCTTCAGTGGACTTGGGCGTGAGCTCATAGCGCAACAACAAAACGGCAGGTAGGGTCGGTGCACGAATATCCCGTGCACATTCGTCTGCCTACACCGGGATTTTTCCCGCGGTTCAAGTTGAAGGTGTAGCAAAGAAATGCAAATTCGTCGCCAGTACCACATGCCAGTAGTTCAAAGCAGGTGACCGCATGGTTGCGCGGCAGAGATATCTTGGCTTAGCTAATGAGGGCATCGAAGGGGTATATACTCGGCGGGTCAATGCGTCTTACAAGCACCAATATCGGCGTCCCCGATGGTATAGTGGGTTAACCGCGTAACCACCATGGTCAATGTCGCGGGTTCGAGCCAAGCCAAGTGCATACTATATACCCTGCTCGGCTACTCCCCGGCCGGGGTGGTGCTCGGGCCTGCGGCTCCCCCAACACGTGCCAGAGCCCCTGAGGGGTGTGGCGCCGACC
>JAYJMJ010260508.1:0-14804 GCA_036873875.1 Laminaria ephemera | reverse complement strand
GTGTGTAATGCAGCTGCTGAGATATGTCGTCAGTCACTTCGCAGGAGGCAAGCATCATGAGTCAACACTAACCGTCGGGTCACATGAGAGCTTCACGGCAGAAGGAATGGCGAGATGAATGGCGCTCCAGGGTCCGCTGTGTTATGTTTGGGGGGTGCAAAATATGGGAGCGAGAGAGCGTGCCTGAAGCACGCTTGGAAAATCGCGAACACGCGAAATAAAACACGGAAACACGGAAGGTATGAGATATACAGTAGTAGCGTGCCACCGTAGCGGCGACACGCTACTTTCCATAGGTTCCAAACTTGACTTGTGGAGCTCTTTACTTCACCGAACAACCGACATTTAGACTAGATGTAAGCTAAGACGGACACACGGTATCGTGGGCTAGGCATCAAACCAATATTATTACTACTGCGAGTTCCAAACGTTTAGGTAACTTGTCATTTGCGGAGCCCTGTAAGTTAGAAATGACTAGGCTGAAAAGTGCAGCGCCTATCGTACCATCGCTCGGTAAACGGAAGAGTCGTGACTCGTTTGCCTTCCTCGTTCGTCTGCAACGTCAAACTAACTAAAATAAGAACCAGTCGTATTACTGCGCCACCTACGACTCTAGCTCGGCCTGTGACATACCGCCAACTTCTGAGTTTATACCGCCTTGTGAGACTGCTTGTTGTACGGCTGAAACCGACTCGCGACAGACTTCGATGACACCGTTCAGCGAGCTGACACTGGTTGCTGCAGTGTTTCGAGGTGTGGACGCTAAGGGTGAGCAGAATCTGAAAGATTCAAATATCAATTAGCTCGATCTCCCCATTTTGTCGACAAACCGCTCCAGGGCGGTGAACTATGGTTGACGTATGGGTTGCATTACGAGTATGTGCAGTGCTACCCCTTGGCTGCCTGGGGGGGCGTGCAGGTCAAGTGCTATCTGAGCCAGTTAAATCGCTCTGACGGACAGCTGCAACGTTTCCCCAAGATTGTTTGACCGGGCAGAAGTAACCGGCGGGTCTTTGTCAAGCTCAAACCGCGCATGTTTGTACATTTCTTACAGTCAACTCCCCTTTTCTTGTTCACCGTTGTTTGGCGATGGCATAAACGTTTGCCAAGTATTTCGCAATGTTCTTCATTGATTCGTAGTCTGCAGATATGCTCGTACTAAAACTGGACGCACCGAGAAACCCATTCCCGCTACTACCCTGAAACGCCCACTTTTCGTTTAATCATGCTCAAATTAAGTGGATGCCGGATACAACTTCCTTCCTCCAGACCTCGGTGGCTAATTATCTCTGGACGGCCTGGTTTCAACGGCATTGACACCGGGAGGGAGAGATTTCTTATCCGCCGACCCAATGGACCTAGAACATGCGCCTCTAGCTAGGCTGAGCCTCCGCCGGCTTTTTTTTGGGGGGGGGGTTCGGCTTTTTACATACAGAAAAATCGGCTTTTTCGGCTTTATGCCGAAATGCCGAAAAAAAACGGTTTTCGGCTAATTTCGGCTTTTTGCGTGGAAATTCAGCTAAAAACAAAAAATCGGCTAAAAAAAACAAAGGGCGAAAAAAAAACAAAAAGGCGTAAGAGTCCGTAAAGTCAGTTTTTTCGGGATGTTCGACTCTTACTATCGAAATTCGACTCGAATTGTTAAAAATCGGTTCGCTCACACAAAAGTGGCCTTTTGCTATGTATGTAGCAAGAAGTCCCCATCAGCGGTCATCGTCAGATAAGCGCTTCCCATCAAGCAGAAAAATGTCAGCAATCCGTAGTGTTGTGGCACTGAACATTTGGTCCTGGTGTCCTGGTGCTACTATTAATACGAGTATACTGCTGCTTGGATTGATAGGATTTTTCTCTCTCTCCGCATAATTCATTATTGTCATGATAAAAACAACAACTCGATGGTGGCATCCCAAAGTGTTGAAACAGGAGCAGACCTGGCAATAATCCCAGGCAGCAACGAAAAGCGTACGGTCCGCTCTGTTGAGGAAAAATAGTATGAATTGTTATACTGCCGCCGCAGCTTACTACTACTACTGTAGCTTCATGCCGAGTTTCCCGTGCAATACCCGTCTGCAGCCCTTCGAAATCAATCCCCCCATATCCACCGGCATCAAAATTGAGCAGGCCTCCAGCTCTACGGTCTACGGTACTGCTGAATATCTGCCTTTATGTTCCACTATTTTTTTCTGCCCTTGGCTCGGCACTAACCCTGTCCCTCCCTCTGTTGTAGTTCATCATCATTGCGGAAGCGCATATTATACGGTCGCTGTACACGTGTTCTTACCGTTCGTTTAAGCAAGACCGGAGGATGGAAAACACTCTTCTTTCCATGAACGCGGACGATGGCTGCAAAAGCGCAACATCTGACGCTACCCCGGACCACGCCGGGAGCGTTGTCTTGTTGTACGCCCAGAAAGCCATGTGGTCGTAGTCGTTGTCAGGGTCGGTGGCGGCGATGTAATAGTCTTCTTTCTCCAACAGAAGCCGCCGGACAATGGTGTCAATGACGAACGAGAAAACCTTGAGGCGGCGGATTTCGGCATCAGAGTACTTGTGTCTCTTCATGTAGCCATGGTCCAAGAGCTTGGCGGCCGCAAACATGTGCACGATCGGGGCCAGCGTAGCCCCGTCGTGGCCGATGTGCTCGTGTGCGTACGCGCGCAGAGGGGCCACCTCGTCCTGGAATTTCAGCCTAGAGATCTCCGTGGGGATGCTTAAAAAACCTACTGTGTGTACGTAGTGTATAAATATATGTTGCGCAGGGGGGCCACGTCGTCCGTGGGGATGTTTAAAAAACAGGGTTTCCATCTGATATGTAGGCGTTTATATGCAGGGGACGAGTGAAAATCGGCTTATTTATCAGAATTCGGCCCCCGCGGTAAAAACTCGGCTCTCAAAAGACAAAACTCGGCTTTTTATAAAACTCGGGCTTTCAAAAAAAAAAAAGGGCTTTTTTTTAAAACGTGGGCTTTTTAGGCAAATATAGGCTTTTTCGGCCTTTTCGGCGAAAGCCGGCGGAGGCTCAGCCTACCTCTAGCTCCAGATATGCGTGTCGAAGCGAAATATTTTGTCTCGAGATAGTTGTTGATTTAAAACGCGACCTCTTGCAGAGTTCTCGGATCGAATATCAGGCGGCTGATCGTACATTAGGAAGCACCAAAACCGTTGTTCGAGGTTGTCAAACTGCAAACGTAAGACTGGTTCAGAGCCGCTCTCACACAACAAATCACAACGGCAGTCGCGTTCGGTGTTCTCCGACGTCGATTGCTGTCGTCGAGTTCGGGTAACTCCTGCCTGTCATCAGATCGGCAGAGGTCTTCTGAATTACCCGCTCGCATGTTGCCATCGACGTCGTTCCTCGAGACGGCCACATCGATTGCCTCGCGGTTCTGGTACAAGATCCTCAGGCCCAAAGAGTCAGAATATTTGAAGCTGGAACCTAGGGTATATTGTTCACATACATGTAGTTGATTTTCCTTATTTTTTATTTATTTTTTTTACAAACGCAACGGTGTTGGGACCCTCGAGTAAATATCCCTTAGTAGAGGCGTCCGTTCTTGGAAGATGGGTGGGAGTCAGTGAGATGGTGAGCACATCGTTCGAGCTAGTGTTTAACCTTGACGGATCATGATCACACTTACTGGTCCTCACAACGGAGGCCAAACCGTGTATGCATCTGGGTACTGAAAGTATACCGTTGAATCTGACGGGACCAAAAGCAAAACGTTCAAGTAAAGGCTAGGGCGTTTCTAACGACATATAGTTTGCACGGTTTGCACGATTTTGCCAAATTGGCAAGTTTATGGACATTTGGACTTGCCAAATAGCAAAAACCTTACCGTAGCTGTTTTAAATATTTGCATCCTTCTCCGTTGGCAAGGTTCTGGGAAGTGAGATTTGCTATGTTATTCTCCAGTTCAGCCCAAGATCGCCAACGCACGGTTGTGCAAACCAGATACCCCACGACGCCCCACGCTAGACTCGCTCTAACGTGTGTAATAGAAGATACAGATGATACATGGTTGCGTTGACACCGGCAATGATGGGGCTGGTGGCACTGGCCGTGAGCCCCTTATGGATGCGACATGGGTGTCGTTTTAAGCGGTTGCTAAAAAAGAATCACAAAGAGCAGCCGCCCGAGTTTTGCCCTAGGTAGTTTGGTCGGGCTGCAAAAACTGCCGACCTCTAAGGTACATAGGCTGTGCCTGGAGTCATTTGGTGACAGCAGTTACTCCATAGAAGACGTCGGCACGCTGTCGGCTCCTTGCTGTTGCTGCTGCAAGTGGCTTGAACGAAATGCGAGCGCGATACGATACGGAAATTTGCCAAATACGCAATTTTGTCGATAAATGGTTTCGGCAACTTCTTAGCACCTTTTGGATTTTTTTTCTTGCCGAAATAGCAAGTAAGTTGCTATTTCATCCTGTCTTTAAACACAATCGTTAGGGCTCGAAATATCCTGGCCACTGCCGTCAGACAAGCCACGGTTAATGCTGCACGCAGGCAATACGACTAAGTTGTCTTTTCCGAGACTGGCACGTAGAAGGAGGAAACCGGTATAGCTGTTGTTTGGGGGAACCCACCTACAGGGCCAGTCACTCTGACCTGTGACGCGTACTACGATAGAGGTAGCTCTTTGTGGCTAACCAGGTTCTGAATGACGGGGCTCTATAACCCGAAATCGGCTTACTTTCGACAGTATTTTGCACCAACTTTTGTTGTGTGCGTTCACTAGGGATTTGTTCGTCGGGTAGCATATTTGGTATTGCCAAAATCTGTTTTTGGGAGAGGTATAGAGCTCTTAAGGTGAGGAGACTAAGAAACACAATGGTGCACATCTACTGTAGCATGCGTCCTGTGACCCACGGTGGGCCAAAGCCTGCTGTAGGGGAATCACCTTTACGGCTGTCAATTTCGGCAACTCGGGGAAACCTACGCGAGTGGCTTTTCTGCTTATTTGCAAGCCTCAACGTGTCGTGATTTTTAGTTCCGCGACATGCACCGCCATGACAATATTTTGAACGCTGTGCATCAACATGCTAGTATAAATTCCCTTTTGAGTGAGACAGAGAGCTCTTGGCGCTAGTGGCGTAAATTCAGTGGTGAAAATAAGGATACCCGCTTTATCTTGGATCTCCTTGCTGACGTACGGTGATCAGAACTGTTAATTTCTCATGTTTCAGCAGAAACCTACGAATATGGTCAAAAAGGGGTTCCGGCACCAGAGAGGCCTCCGGCGGGAAGCAGTAAGTTTTCGAATTGTCGGATCAGCGGGTCAGCAGAAAGCAACCAGGGGGCCAAATTGGCGTGACGCGTTTCATAACACGTATCTCACTGGTAATGGCACAACCCGACCTGTCTAATGTTGAACCTCTACTGACCCAACCCGACCCAACCCGTAAGATTTTTGTTTTCTACATATTGGCCCGAACCGACAGGTGACAAATTGAAGGTCCCTCGATCCAACCGGAACCGACCAGACCCTGTAAGAGTGATGCATGTAGAGGTTCTATCTCTGTGATTAAGGTTGCAGAGGTGGCACCGGGTGTCTTTGAAGAACACTTGTGAACAAGAAGTAACAAGATAGTTTGGAAAGTGGCGCTTAGGCTGGAAACGAAAATAGAGAAGAGAGATGGATAAGAGGAAAAGAGATGAAAAGGAATGTAGCAGGGGAGGAGTGATTGAGGTAGGGTTGACCGTCACCTCACTACCACGGGACAATGCCCACGCCACGGGCAGATGTACTCTACGGGCTGTTGTACTGGCCGACCGTCCGTGCTACAGTAACGTTCCCTGCACTGTTCCCTGCAACGTTGCCTGATACTTATGGTGCTAAGTTACTTACCCTGTACTATTAATTCGATGAACTTCCCCACAAAGGTAAATTGAATACATACACCGGCGAGATGGAACAACCGCTAGGCTTGCCGCATATTACATTTCCCCGCATCCAGAGTAAGGTACCCATTGTACTCAAGCGTAGTGACTGCACATCAACTACATACTATTGGACTACAAAATCCATATTCCATTACGCCCCCTTGATGAGAAGTCAGTAGCTAAAGGAACCTGATACTCTAAATAATAAAACACAAATGATACGACATATTCAGGCCTGGGTATTAACAGCGGCAATATAGATGTAGTTGTGTCACATAGAGAATCAAAATACGAATGGAACAACAAATTCAGGCCTGTGTGTGAACAGTGGTAATATGGATGCAATTACATCACAATATTATCGCGCTGCATTTGCCACAACAACTACTCTAGAAAAGAAACCCCCTCTGGTTGGTGTTCAAAACGCGCCTTGAATTGATACCTAGAACCATAGAAAACCGAAAAAAATAGGAAACTGGGGACGCTTGTCCAGTACTGCGATAACGCAAACTACTCAGTTTTGTGTACGTACGTACGTACTCGAAAGAAAATCTTCGAATACAGATAGTACGACGATAGACTATAATGGGGGTAGTCGTATCACAAAAGCTAGTCGATGTGCTATTTAGCTGACCAACAGGTTGTATCCCACAAAAAAATCGTCAGAAAGTATCTGCTGTGCGTTTATTGCGCCCCCTCAATTGAATCCTAGGAACAAATAATAAATCGAAGAGAATCGGATTGAAACCGTGGAGGGCGTATATATGTGTCCAGCGCTACACTGCAATGTGCATATACCACATTCAGCCTTGCAGGAACATGTCGGTATGGAACGCGTACTCAAAAAGAAAGCTAATGCAGAGCTAAAATATAGACTTAAAAGCTTGTACTTACTACGTAGCAGCAAGGCAATACAGCAAAATGTACATCATGTCTTGTATGTGCTTGTACACTGCGTACTTGTGCTGATCTTGCTGCAAAGTCGATGAATTGGCTCACAAACATGAAGACACATTAGTCTCGGTACAACAAGAAGTGCACCATGTTTTGCATTGAGCTTCTATGACAACAGTTCATACGTACTACCGCAACCAGGTACCGCAGTAGTAGTACAAAGCAGTGCTCATACGAGTGCCATATATAGCAAAATCAACACGAAAATGTGTGAAGAACACCTTCCCTACGAAATTAAAAAAAAATAAAAACAGTAAGAACAACCTAGCTCGTGTCACTGAAGGCTGCTCTGCTCCCTGGTAAATTGCCGCGATACGGTTGTTCTTGCTGCTCGTGATGATGATGACGATGTTGTGATGGTGGTGATAACGATGATGATGATCGATAAAGACTTGATGAGGAGCATTGTAATCCTGTACTCTCGAGGTCGTCGCCTCTTGGTACTGCTCATAAAGGGCAGTTTGTTGGCTGGTGCTTTCGTTGTCGCTGCTGTCGTCGTTTTTTGCTGAAAATGCGGTGCAATCCAAACTTTGCACCCCCGATTCGGGAAGACTTGAAAAAGATGTCGAACTCTCCATTTAGGGATTTTTTTGCCAGAGTGCTCGGCAACGCCGAGGAAACTGGTTTATCGTCTTCGTGTTAAGCTCACGTTGTGTGTAGCTGGTCCACATCAGGCTTGACATGCTGGCAGCCATGTACTTGGTGGTTGCGCAGGTGAGGTTGTCGCTGAAACAGCCTTCTGATGGCTTTTAGTATGCGATTAATTCCTGTCAGGTTCTGGAATAAAGCTTGAAATTCCCAAACAGTTCGTTTATTACTGTAGCTGTTAATCTGCTGGATAGAAGCTCGTGGATGGCTCGTGGATGCCTGCAGCTCAACGCTAGGGATGCTTACAGGCAAGATTCCAGGGCTATGGACGTGTAGATGTTGCTAGAGTCGTAGTCGCTGTAGTCGTAGTCTCAGCTGTAGTAGACGATATTCCCGCAGCTGTCGCAGACACGGCGCTAAGATGATACGACGACTATGCCTTGTCGGGGCGGTCATAATGCGTTGCTAGTTGTACTAGCAGTAGATGGCTTAGCGTGACGTAGCTTCAGCAGTTCCTGCGGTGGTGGAAGTAGATGGTGAGCTAGATGCCGCTGGGCATTATATACCCATCGCCGCTGATGACTTGCAGTCGATGGTCATAGTTGACGGAGTGCCGTCGTTGAAGTTGCGCTGGCCATGTTGACTGAGGCGGAAGTGATAACACTTGCCATGTGTTTTCTTTCGCCGTCAAATCATACATGATTTGCGGTCGCGTTGGTTCGTTTGGTACAGGTTCCAACAATATTTCTTGTGCGCAAAGAAAGCTGCTTTCCTCATCAGGGCAATGTTTTCAAAGACATTTTGAACTCGATACCCTGGCTGTTTGCAGTTTGAGCGGATCATTACTGCTGTACATACGTTGTGACGCCCCGTCGCTATGAGCAAAGACCCGTTACGCATGATATGTTTAGAGATCCCTTCCGAGTCTGACTACGTACCTCGAGCGTAAAAGCTTGAAAGCAGTTGCTGGAAGTTAATACCCCTTTGCTCCGAGTATGAAGGCGTGTTTCTAGCATGAAAGCCCGAAACAGTTGCTGGAGGTGAATGCCCCGGTAGGCAGTAGGCGATGCCCCCAATACTAGGCTGAGTAGCCGATATCTCAACGACCTTGCTGCTCGTCTTATTGTCAAAATTACACGAAGACATATACTTGTACGTCCTTCGTGCCAGGTGGTAGCTTGAAGAATCGGTTTTGATGACGACTTCGCGCGTTTGATGTCGTGAAACCGGACTCCTTACGTGCTTGAACGCTTGATAGCGCAGGCAGGCTCGTTACCTACGTCACAATTCGAGCGTTAAAGCAGGCTTCTCTCTCTTACAACCCTGGTGTACTTGACGTAGATATGATGGCTCTTGTGTCGAGGCTAACCTTGATTTTAGGAGAAATTTACAAAACTTCCTCCACATTTGAAGAAAGTGGAGATCCTTCGTCGTACGTTTAAGACACGCTCGAGAACCTACGCGGGATGCCGTTTCTTGGAGCCAGTCGACATGTAGATCAAAGGGCGAGGCTCATAACCACTTGAATAATGCGTCTCGAGGCTCTGCCTCTGTGATACGCGTAGCAGAGGTGGCACCGAGTGTCTGTGAACATCAACTGTGAAGAAGAAGTAAGAAAATAGTTCGAAAGAAAGTGCTTGTAGGCCAAAGGAGGAAACCATAGAAGATAAGAAGAGAGATGGAAAATAGGAACGATGATGAAAAGGAGTCTAGAGGAGGAGGAGTGATTGAGGTAGCGCTGACAGTCACCTCATTGTCACGGGACAATGCCCATACAACGGGCAGATATACTCCACTGGCTGGTGTACTGGCCGACCGTCCGTGCTACAGTACGGTTTCCTGCACTGTTCCCTGCAACGTTCCCTGATACTTATGGTGGTAAACTAGTTACCCTGTACTCTTAATACGATCAACTTCCCGATAAAGGTAAGGTGAATACAGTATACCAGCGAGGATAAACAACAGCTAGTCTAAGACTCGCCGCGTAATACGTTTCCCCGCATCTAGAATAAGATACCCAGTGAACTCCAGCGAAGTGACTGCACAACAACTATATACTAGTGGGCTGCAAAGTCCATGTTCCAAAGACCAGACCCGACCTGTGATACATTAAGCATCTTCTGACCCTATTAGACCGGAATCCGGATATATAGTAAAATTTATGACCCGACCCGTTGTAATTACATTTTATTCTTTGTTGTATTCGCTTGAGGCGGGTAAGGGGGCGGTTGAGTGAGTTCGTCCTTGTCTTCCTGGTGTCGGTTTGATGTCAATGATGTCATGATTTTCGGTCTATCACAAGTACCTCGCCCGCGATTCGAGTTTCGATTTTGAGGGACCATTGTCCGGGCTCCACTCTGAACTTAATAATTGTTCAAGTGCCAAAGTAAAATGATAGAGCTGGGGCCTTTTAGCTCTGGCATGTACAGTACATACTAGCTGCTTCACTATCTAGTACACTGGACACGACGAGTGCGCTGGTTTGGCCTAACCGGTCGCGGCGACGTCACGGCCCCCAGCTTCCCCCGCCTGGTGAGGAGGCCCCGCAAGAGACGCCCTGTCGGAGGCCCGTTTTTACCTTGTTTTTGGGCCGTGTTTCAAAGGCCATTTGATGGTAGATTGACCAAGGAAATATGAGACAAACTGACATAGTGTACGGTGGTACAGGAATGTACGGACTACTACACACTGTAGTTGCAGAACTCGACCGAGAAAATGGACGGTGGAAACGAGGATTTTATACTGAAAAGTATGTATTTAAATGCGCGCCACTAAACCGCGGCTTGGATGCATCCCACAATAGAAACAGAATGCCCGATTAATCGAGTAAATTGTGTTCGAGGGTTCTTGGGCTCTATGCTACAATGGGCACGCCCATTTATCAAGTTTTTGATCGCAGGATAGGCTCCCACCAGCACAAAAAAACACCAGAAAACAACCATACCAATTGATGAGTAGAACAAGAGACGCAAATCAAAGGTAGTAAACGTTGACCAGGTAAACCACTCCTACCACTGCAATAGAAAATTCCAGAAGCGCCATCAGAATCCACAGAACCGAAACCATCTGTGTCTAGGCGGTTTCGTCTATCGTGATCACCGTCTCCCTCTCTCTCAACCCCGCTCCCCTCTCTCGCTGCTCTGCGTGCCTTCACGGCTCTAAGCCGTGCATATTGATATGTTTCCGCTGCGTTATTTGTCAAATGGCGAAAATAGTCGACGTACTGGCATTCCTGGTAGGCCCTTCAGCCAGTACACACTGGACCAGGGACCAGCCCTACAAAAATGTTTTTGAAGGAAAAAATAATACATTGTGCCCCGTTTTTGAAGAGTATCGAGTCGTTGTACATCATGCATATGCTACGCACTACGTACAAGGGAAATGTCCTGAAAATCAATCTCCAACCTGCCAGACCGAGGGACACGCCAGTATTTCCAACTCGATAGGATAGACTTGCGGTACCCTGGATGGTCCTTTTCCCCGCACAATCGTACCTCCCGTCCAACTCAAATCGATTAGGGCGATGTTGATCCTCTCCGGCCGCTAGACGGTGTGGCCAGCCCATCCCGGTACACGAAATATAACGAATTTGGTGTTTTCACCTTTTGATGCCAAGCCCGGCGTGTGGTGATTGTTGTACGGCACCAATTGCACATCATTCCAACATTCCGTATACGGTGCTGGCTATCACGTAGATACTTGGTGGCGTTGACAGCAAGACCACCTTCTGGCGCCACGTGATCTCCGACACCTTGCCATTCAAGACCAGCATCCGCTAGGAGAGCTGGGGTGATATAATGCGCCTCAAGAGTCCAAACTTCAGTTCCAGCAGCTGACAGGCGTCTGTTGGATAGCAGTCATAACGTACGAGACTACGTACGAAGTAGGTTCATTCTAACCAACGACTTCCAAGTCTATCGTAGCGTGTACGTGACCATTGATACTGTTGTGTTCGTGACGCTTGCGGCATCGACAGCAGCACGTGGGGTAAGGGCGCACGTGTTGGGTCATTCGAACAACGGTATAGATGAGAGCTAAACAAGGACAAATACGCCGATTTGAAGTTTATGCATATAAGTCAGACCGTGTTCACTTGCTAGGTCCAGTATCGGGCACTGTCAGAAAAAAACGTGACAGTCGACTGTCCTCCGTTTCCAAACGGCTTATATGTGTTGAGGCGCCATCCTCGAAAACGATAGCCAGCCACGTCGATGTCTCCCGTTTCCATGCCCGCGACAAGCTTGAACTGCTTCAGGTAAAAAGCAAACTCTAATGCTATTCTGTATTCTTCTGGGTTCCCCCGGCACTTGTATTGGAAACCCACCGTATGCAATCGGAACCCGTGCGAACCCGTGGGACCCCCACGGTACCCAATGGAAGCCCGCAGGAACAATTCGGTAGTCCCAATTGTTCCCGCGGTGTCTTACTGGAAGATAACAGACGGGATCCGACGGGACGCCGTGTCATGCCGTGAGGCCGCGTGGGAGTTAACGCGTAAATTGGCACGTTGTCCCACGGCACTTCCCGTGGGACGTTCGGTGGGTCATGGTGTTGAGAATGCTCTTGTACCCGGTGTTGAGATAGGCATGTGACCGTATTTGGATGTTTCTACCCATTCAATAGGGATGGTTCTGTGGAGAACTTTGCGATATTTATTGATTTCCCACGTATTTTCTCCACGGGACGACGATAATCTGTATATACCCTTTCTCTGCTTGTACACCATGAGTGCTCTTCGGTGAACATATGCTGGCGCGGCCCATTATACGACTGTGTATTGGCCACATGGAACCCTGTGCGATCCCACGACACGTTCCAGAGGAAACAAAATACGATGCACCCCCAATCCTATCATAGGAGCTAGGTTTGCGTAATAAATGTGTATCAACTTGGTTGGATGTCTCTGTTGTGAACGAAATACCAGTTTTAGGGGGTAAGACTCTCGACAGTGTGATTTTGAAAATCTAGACACAAATTAATCATTTGTAGAGGCGTTACGCGAGTTGCCACATTACGTACGTACAGAAACTAGTGGATTGACCAACAGCGGGGAGGGTGTCGAAAAGCAAACCGAAAACACAAGCAGCTTCAAATTGTGAATGCGCGTTCGCGAAATGTGCAGAGAAAACCCGATAATCTAGAAAAAAATCAAAATTAAGTTAACAGAAGTTTTTATATTTGAAACTCATTGAGGCACGTGGGTCCTCGTGAGATTTCCTATGGTATTCCGTTGGATTTACCATGGAACGCCTAGCTAGCGGGATTTCGCGTTACGGGAATGCTCACGGGATACGTAATAGTTTCATGGGATCCCATGGCGTCAAGCAGGATACCGTGGGTTCGCAAGCGAAAATTGCCCGGAACCGACAGTGTCACGTGGGATGCCTCGGGTTCCCCTCGAAAGCCGGCGATATACCGCAGTGTATGGTTGTGTTCCATTGTATTTCCCACGAGGTGTCCCACAGGATGTCGTGGGACCCCACGGTAAACCGCGAGGTCCTGTATGACGCATGACGTCCCGTGGGAACCCGGGAAAACAACAAAAATAAGGTGTTTGCGATTTCCAGACTCGTTCGGGTTGGGAAAAATGCAATAAAAGCGATATTTCTATCGAGCGTGATAACACAAGGCCAAGCAACCCACCAACAACTTAGGATATAACTTTGACATATTGTAGGAAAATATATTTCGAAACAAATCTTCATCTGACGTTCCGTGGGTTGGGTTCGACTTGGATCGTAACGTTCGACGGTTTCAATACTGTTATTATGTGTTATTCTTCCCAACGTCTACCCTACCATATAGCTGATATCTCGCAAATACCCCAATGAGAAATATATTTATTATATTTTTGTGATATTTCTGGTGGTGCCTGCCAACCCCTCAGCTTGGTAAACGGAACGGTGCCGCCCAAGGGTTCATGGTAAATGTTGCAATACGTTTAAGAAGTCCATAACTGCCTGTGCTGTTTGTGGTCTCGCTACACCACCGCTGTCCCCGCTTCGGCGGATTGTCCTGTAAAAATTCATGTCGCTCTCCTGCCGGTCGTGTAACGTTCCGGAATGCTACTATTAATATATGTACGGACGCGTGTTACGATAGAGATGCAAATTTGCCGAGGCGCTAAAATTGAGGATTTCGGAACGGTGCCGCCCAAGGGTTCACTGTAAACGTTGCAATACATTTAATTGGTCCATAACTGCCTGTGCTGTTTGTGGTCTCTCTACACCACCGCTGTCCCCGCTAGGCAGATTTCCCTGTAGTAACTCGTCTCGCTCCCCTGCTAGGTCGTGCAACGTTCTGGAATGCTATTATATGTACGGACGCGTGATACGATAGATATGCACACAAATTTGCCGAGGCGC
Source organism: Laminaria ephemera (assembly GCA_036873875.1). Classification (NCBI taxonomy): domain Eukaryota; class Phaeophyceae; order Laminariales; family Laminariaceae; genus Laminaria; species Laminaria ephemera. The sequence continues at coordinate 1,020 of JAYJMJ010260508.1, read as the reverse complement.
CTCATTGGAAGAGGTCCACACCGAACCCATAAACTGACCGTGATAAAAATGCGAACGTGCAACCCGACGAACAACTCCATGTTCGTTCGCGGTAAACATGGAACATTATTTTTAAACAACGGTTGGACTTTGGGATGTTCCTCAGTCGAGAAGCTCCATCTGTAGGAAAAAGTTTTTTCCAAGAAGTGCTACCTCTATCGTGTCACTCGTCTACGACTCAATGGGGACACCTGGACGCTCACTACCAACAGGTGTAAGTGGAGTAACGTATCCGCTGTGACCTCGAAATTCTTTCGTACGAGAAACTTCAACTTAGTTGTGTTTTTTTCGCGTCTCAGCGGACAGGGGAGATGTCGAGCATCTTTTGACCGGCGTTTGATGAAGCCTCCTCCAACCGCCTTTTCAGCTATTTTGGTTGAGATGCAAGCAGACGGCCCCCACCACCCAGCCTGTGGCATTGATACATTGTTATTAATAACCCCCCCCCCCCCTCGTTGACCTTCTTTGTCATAGCGCGACAGGGCCAGAGAGAGTGCCGATAGTTACCCTGGAACAACATGTCATGTACTGGAAACAAATTTCAGTTTTCGGTTGGGTTCATCCACTTGACCCCATTCATTATTTCTACATCTACTGTGAGCAGCATTCACATGTCGTTGTATAGATATTGCGTATCGCCAGTCAACGAGCACTTCGTATATGTATTTCGTTTCCGTGAGCGCTGTGGTTGACTTTTCTGTTGTGGAACGTGGTCGCATCAAATATGAAATAATCATCTATTCTGGTTTCACCATCTATGACCTCCAAGGAGCGCAGGCTCCAGACTTCACACTACTCCGTTGGAAGTCCAACAGCAGGCAGGTGGGTGATATTGCTACAGGTATGCATATATATTGGTCAGGCTGTTTTCTGGTGGACGAAGCCTGTTCTGCAACGCGGTGTGTGTGTGTGTGTGTGTGTGTGTGTGTGTTCTTCACATTAAAAACTGATATTTCCACCCATCTACATCCAGCACAACCA
>JAYJMJ010260503.1:0-36933 GCA_036873875.1 Laminaria ephemera | reverse complement strand
GTGGGTGACAACAGCGCATTCTTTGGCGAATCCGTCGATATGCTCAGCTTCGCTGGCTATAAATTTTAGTGGTATTAATAGCGGGAAATAAGCATTTTCTACCCCGTTAGCTTTGATTTTAAAATCGAGCGTCTTTTGGATATTTTCCCAAATAGCATATCCGTAAGGCTTAATAATCATGCAGCCACGTGTTTTCGAATTTTCTGCTAAATTCGAAGCCACAATGACTTTCTGATACCAATTAGGGAAGTCTTCACTGCGAGTCGGTTGAATTGCAGTTTTAGCCTGTTTACTCATTGCTTTTCGATTTGTGAGAGCAGAAGCGCTAATTTTAGTCAAAATTTCGTCAATTGTCTTGAAAAGTCAGGCCTCTCAACGAAGTATTACCCCTTAATCAACACATCACCGTAAGCATCACGAAGCTTGTTTTTCTGTACTTTCCCAGTGCCGCCAATGGGAAGCGCATCAACAAATATGATCTTGTCAGGCACTTGCCAGGAAGGAATTTTCCCTTCATAAAATGCCAATAGATCCTCTTCAGATGCTGTTGCACCTTCAGCTTGCACCACAATTACCACTGGACGCTCGTCCCATTTCTCATGTTTGGCAGCAATAGCCGCTGCATTGGTAATGGCTGGGTGAGAAACCAGTATGTTTTCAAGCGTCACGGTCGATATCCATTCGCCACCTGATTTAATGATGTCTTTGGAACGATCTCGAATAATCAAATAGCCGTCACCGTCGATGGATGCGACATCGCCGGTGTCGAACCAACCGTCCTTTGTTAAAGCATTGTCTTCCATACCAAAATATTGCTCGACAATCCAATGACCTTTAATTTGTAAGTCTCCTTGGGTTTCGCCATCGTGCGGCAAAACGTCTCCTGCAGCGTTAATCAACCGCAGATCAACACCAAAAGGCGGGCGGCCTTGCCCAAGCCGGACCGCCGCTTTTTCATCGGCTGATAGGTTGTCGTGTTGTTGTAAAAGCTGATTCACCGTGCCCAAGGGTGACGTTTCTGTCATACCCCAGGCATGAACCAGATCAACATCATACTCATCGCGAAAGGTTGCAATCATGGACGGTGGCAAGGCTGAGCCTCCCACGATGGTTCGCTGTAAACTGGCAGCCTTAGAACCACTTTCTTTTAGTGCGGCAAGCAGGCCCAGCCAGATGGTGGGCACACCTAGCGCGAGTGTCACCGCTTCATCGTCGATTAACTTAACCAAACTAGCGCCATCCATACCTGGGCCTGGTAATACTAGTTTGCAACCACATGCCGCGGCAACATAGGGCACCCCCCAAGCATTGACATGAAACATGGGTACAACTGGCAGCACCGTGTCTCTTGCCGCAATCGCCAGGCCATCGGGTTGGTTACCGCCCAAGGAATGCAGTAGTGTGGACCGATGCGAAAACAACACGCCTTTTGGGTCGCCTGTTGTGCCTGATGTGTAACATAAGCTGGATGCCATGTTTTCATCAGCGTTGGTGAATTGATATTCCGAGTCACCCGTTTCTAACAGTTCGTCGTAGAACAGAACACCATCAAGCATTTGTGCCGCTTCTTCGTTGCGCGGCCCCATGACAACAATATGCTTAATTGATTTTAAATGAGGGCGAAGTTTGACGGCTGCGGGCAAAAAAGTTTGGTCTAAAAACAGAATCTGATCTTGGGCATCATTGGCAACGAAGATTAACTGTTCGGGTGCAAGTCGCGGATTTATTGTGTGGCAAATCATGCTACCGCCTGCCACACCAAAATAAATTTCTAAGTGCCGACGATTATTCCATGCAATTGTTGCACAGCGGTCTCCGTCCTTAAGACCCAAACCGCGTAATGCTGATGCAAGCCGTCGAGAATTCTGGCCAATAGAGCCCCAAGTGCTGCGTACAACGCCGCCGGTTGTTTCAACCGACACAATGGCTGTATTGGTGTGAAAACGCGCTGCATGGTCAATCAGACTGCCAACCGTGAGCGGCATCTGCATCATTTGTCCAAGCATGAGTTTTCTCCTGAGTATGTTGAAGTTTGCCAAATGGCGAACGTTGGTGCTGATCAAAGTTAAACAAATAAACTGATTAAATGTCTAGTCATTTTTAAGGAGATTGTCACCGTGAGCGATGGCGGTTGATGTGCCTATCACCACAGGCGCTGATGCGTTTTATTTAAGCAGAATTTCGTACTAGCCCTAGTTTGGCTGAAATTGGTAATATTGAACCCACATTCAAGCAGCTAAGCGTGACTTTAATCATGGGCAATGCAATCAAAACAGCACTAATAACAGGCGGAAATGGCAATTTAGGGCGGCTGGTTGCCACGCAATTGCTTGGTCGTGGTGTGAAAGTTATTAAATTTGATATCCCTGGAACAGAACCTGCCGAACTTGATACCAACGAGACGGTGGTTATTGGTGATATGCGCGATCAAGATGCATTGGAACGCTTGTTGGATGATCACAAACCTGATGCCATTTACCATTTAGCTTCATTACTATCGGGGAGTTCGGCGGCTGACCATCAGGCGGCTTGGGACATTAACGCGACAGGTTCTTTTAATTTACTGCAATTGGCAGTCAAACATAAAACCAATCGATTTTTCTTTGCCAGTACCAATGCATCTTACGGCGGTAAAGTTGTAGACCCATTACCCGAATCGTTTGAGCAATGGCCTGAAAATATTTACGGTGCAACCAAAGTGGCCGTTGAACGGCTTGGTGTGTTCTACAAGCAAACGCATAATTTGGATTTTCGTATCTTGCGTTTTCCGTTGGTTATCTCGCCATTTGCTCCCCCTACTGCTGTTACCGCATTTCCATCACATGCGTTTGGTGCCGCTGTACGAGGAGAGCCGTTTACTTTTCCGGTTGACGCTAACTGCGGTATGTCGACCATTTTTCTAGACGATGTCATTAGTAGCATTGTCGACTACACACACGTACCTTTCGAAAATCTGAGCAAGCATGCTTATAATCTGCATGCCTACCACCTGACCACTCAAATGGTTATTGACGAAATTCTAAAACGTTATCCGAATTTTAAATACGATTTTAATATCAATAACACCGTGCAATCTCTTATTGATAACTGGCCTAATGTATTGATTGATAAAAGCGCAAGGGACGATTGGAATTGGCAACCCAAATACGACTTTGCTCAATCAGCCACCAGAATGTTTGAAATGATTGAATAGCGCTAGTTTGCGCTTATGATTGCATTTTCTGTATATTTGGGATATAAATACCAAATATACTAAATTGCGAGATCGAATTCATGGACGGATGTAACAAAATGGCCCTAGCAGTGGCTTTCAGACCCTTTGCGCTGTTAGCACTCACGTTCAGCATCGCTGCCTGCAGTCCCGGTTCGGATACCTCGGGCCCTGGCCAGAACCAACAGTCAAACACCTTCGGTAACCCAGTCGATATTGAATTGGACGGCAGGCTGGTCCTGGATGCGTCTATACGCCAGGGGATTGATAGCCAACTCACTATTGACTATTCGTTGAGCAACGACAGTGGTGTTGAATTGGTGGTGCTCGACCAGTTCCATTATCTGCACATTGAATTAACGTCAGACCGCGTGGTGCGTGTGTTCAAAGGTAAGCAGGAGACTGGTGACACTGCTTTCTATGAAGCCCCGACCATCCAAGGTCGAACGCTGCCTGCAGGTGATCGAATTACGGGGAGTGGCTCGCGATCTGTGCCACTGCGACTCGACTATGGATTCGATACCATCGATGCGGATGTTGAGTCTATTCAGTTTTGTTTAGGGTACGCACGGGCTGATGTGCTGGAGCCAACACAAGTCGCCGCCGGACTCTATTCGCTTAATACCGATTTAAATCTGCAACGACTGGAATGCACAAACTTGCAAACCAACTCGCCTGAAACAGTTAAGGCTAGTTCCTCATTGGATGATGATCATTGGCGAGCAACTTTAGATGGTGTACTAGAAGTTGCTGATGATATTGCCATGCACCACGTTCTCGCTGGGGTCAATTCAATGTATTTAGCCTATACGGATCCACCCATACTCAGTTGTGGCGATGGGTATTTTTCTATCAGTGACGTGGGAACTGAAGAGCGAGGTTTTGGGTTTACAGCTCAGAACTGCACTATCGGTAACAGGACAATGAACGGCTCTGGTCGGCGCTTCACCACCATTAATGATTTAGGCAATGAGGTGACAACGACAACGTTTACTGATTTTAGTGTAGAGGTTGAATCGCTTCGCATTCATGTCTTTAGCGGTGTTATCGAATTCTTCGATAACTATCCTAGTAGTGAGCGCAAGTGGCGCGATCTAAATTATGAAGTGGTGGAAGATGGAGAAACACGAACGATAAGCCATCTAGATGCAGATGATTCGAGCTTGTCTGGCGTTGTGCTTGATCGAAACTTATCAACAGGCTTTACAGTGAGCGCACCGTGGACATTGAACCTGCCCATTGTAGTCAACAGCAAAGCGCCTTTGCGAGGGCTGCCTGTTGGCACCATTCAAGAGTTTACGGGAGGGCAACTACACTTAGACACAGGCCGAGACCAATCACTGTTGCTTGATGTGGACAGTGGTCACGGAGAAACTGCAATTGTCTCGTTGTATAGAGACAATAATCCGACCCAAGTGTTCGTGCCTTGGTCAGAATTGTTCGGCGAATACTAATTTATTGATGGAGCTGCTCGCTACAAGCAAGCGTAAGTTTGTTTGTAGCGAGCGTAGTTTTAGTCACTAATGCAGGTGTGCAGGTACTACACCATACCTCGAGCTGGCTTATCGTGTTCAATGGTAAAGGCCATACCGTCTAGCAGTTCGTCAAGATCAGGACGTGCAGAAGGGCCGTTGGATATAGCTGCTATTTGTACGGTGTTGTCTGGCCGGATGCAGAATACGCCAGGCTCTGCAAAGCGCCGATCAGTTTCGTCTGGAGTGAGTGGGTCGCTGACGTACAAACCCATTTTATGCATATCAGACTCACTGAGTTCGCACGCCATATCGAAGGTCCATCCAAATTCTTCAACATCGCTTTTTGCTTTGTCGATGGGGTCGCCTGATACAGCCAGAATGTCAAACCCCGCATCGCGCCATTGGCTCTGCATACTTTCGAGTTTGTTTAGATACTTTTTGCAGCGGCCGCAATGCTTACCACGATACACAATCAGTAAAAACCATTTCCCGTTTGAGCCGTCAAATGTCATGGGTGATCCGTCCATGCGAGTGGCTGAAAAACTGGGAAGGGCAACGCCTGCGGCTGGTTTTGGAGTTGTCATGGCTATGTACTGTTAAGTTGTCGGTTAGATGCTCAATTATACGCTTTTTGCCAGTAAAAGGCAGTTAGAGCAAGCTCAGCCATAGGACACAATTGGTTTTGGGCGCAACGATAATACGCCTGCTACAACGACTAAAACCATACCCAAGACAGAAACAGCATCAGGTATTTCAGCAAAGAGTATGACGCTCCATAACACGGCAAAGCCTACATACGCGAAATCAAATACCCCAATAATTGATGATGGGCCGTTCTGATAGGCAATTGCGGCACCGATGCTGCCGATTAAAATTGCCACTGCTAACAAACCCATTGAAGCCCACTGCGAAACATCCATCGACGACCACGGAGCGAGTAGAAAACCGTGTCTTTTTTCGTCTGGAAGCATAGCGATAAACACGGCAACTACACCGCCAACAAGGACGAAAGCGATGTTAAGGGCGAGGGACAGTAACAGAGGGTGCTCTGAACGGCATTTGGTTCTTGTTAGAATCATGGCCAGCGCATAGAGGATTGCGGAAAGAAGTGGAAGGATGGTGTACCAATTGAAGTCTTTAACATCTGGTTTAAGTATTAAAAGTACACCTAAAAACCCGAGAATGACGGCTAACCAGCCAGTACGGCCAATCGTTTCGTGAACAAACAAGGCTGAAAATAACGTAATGAATATGGGGAGTGTGTAAAACGCGGCGGCGGCGGCTGAAAGAGACATATGAGGTAGTGAGATGTAATAGCTTACCCACATAAGCACAAGAAGCACGCTACGAAAAATCGTCCACGTTAGTGAAATTGGAATTCGAAGTGATGCTCGTGAGTTCATTGCCATGTAAATAACAAGGCAGGGAATAGCGATAACAGATCGAGTCACGAACATTTGCCAAATGACAAAGTCTGCACTGGTTAATTTAATAAATGCGTCGCCCAATGACAAAGCAAAAACCGTCAATATAATTGTGGTAACAGCTAGCGGTAAATTGTCTTTAACCACTACGGTTTGTAGCCTTTATTCATTAGTCAGATCGTTCTTTTAACACTTGTGCAATAGCCTGAAACGCTTCGATTAAACGGGCGTCATTGTCAATCAATGTGCTTACACTGGCTCGAATAAACTGTGGAGCAGATTTTCTGCCAACGGTAAATTTTTCTGCAGTCGAAATTAGAAAGTCATGTTGCTTAAGTTCAATTTCTATCTCTGATGCGCGCCAAGGTTCGGGGACGTCAATCCAGAAATGTGGGCTGGCGCGGTGTGTGTAATATTTTAACCCTATCAATGACGGCTCAACGATACTAATGCGTCTTTGCATTTCGGCTAATTGATTGTCTATTAGTTGCCTGGCTTTGCCAGACATAATCCACTTGGCTGCTAATTCATGCGTCAGTGGTGTTGCCATCCAACAAGTTGACCTTACACTATTAGCAAGGCGAGTATGAAGTTGGGGTGGTGCATATAAATAGCCAACACGTAGTCCTGCTGATACCGCTTTACTGGTACTACTAATCATGACCGCGTTATTTTTACAGTATTCAATTAATGGTGTTACATCAGGGTCTGTTGACGATACATGTGAAACGTCTTCGATAACCAATAAGTTGTGTTTCTTGCATAACTCCGAGACGAGTTGTCTGCGATGATTGGGCATATTGGCATTGGTTGGGTTTTGAACCGAAGGCATACAATACAGCCCAGCAATTTTATGTGATTTGCACACGTCGTCTAGTGACTCAGGTATTAACCCGTCGCGGTCCATTGCTATAGGTACAAGTTTTATTCCAAGCATTTTTGCCAGTGAAATTAAACCAGGGTAGGTGAGTTGCTCCGTTGCAATTGTGTCGCCACTTTTAAATAAACCCAGCAGCGAACACAGTAGTCCGTGTTGACCGCCATTAGTGCATATAACGTCCTTCCAACTTGGTTTGAAATCGACACGCTCCAACCACATCGCTCCTGCACGTCGGTGTTTTTCTGCACCCTTGTCTGGCGCGTAAAGATCTATCGCCTTTAATGTTTCGAAATCATCTGCAATTTCGTAAAGACCAGATGCTGCGACGTGTTGCTCGGCGATAGGAATATTAATATTTCTACTGATGTCAAAGTAATCGGTAGATTCTTCTGCGACATGCTTGAAATGTTTTTCTGTTTTAGCGAGTTGTTCTTTTGTGATGACGTAGGTTCCAGCACCGACGCGTGCGACAACAATCCCCATCTTTTCAAGTTCGCCATACGCTTTGCCGACAGTGCCCGTCGTTATATTTAGCTTATCCGCCAATATTCTATGGGGGGGTAACTTACCTCCGGCATCGTCAAACTTATGTTCGCTGATGGCTTGCGCTAAGCCATCGGCCAATAGCTTGTATCGCTTTCCAGTTTGATTTTGCAGCGACCGTTTCAACATTGATACGGTGTCAATATTCTCTTTGACAGTCATTTATAATCCTGATTAGATATTGATACCCTTTTTATACGGGTTCAAAGACGAAGTATAGGTTTATTAATCAATAACATCACTGTCGGATAAAATTGATACCCAGTCAATGATTAAATTGAAAACGATACGCGAATTGATACACATACCAACGTTTTTGATAACTGGGTTCATGTTTGCGCTTGTGTGTGTAAGTTGGGGTACGACGTGGCTGGCCATAAAAATGGCTGTTGAGTCAACGCCACCAATGACCGCTGCAGGGCTTAGATTTCTGATTGCATTTCCACTTTTTCTGCTGTTTGCCGCGATTCGCAATCAACCGATATTGTTTCCTAAAGAACACCGCGGGTTTTTTGTCTTCGTTACCTTGATGTACTTTTCTGTACCGTATTTCCTGATCAACTTCGGTGAACTGTTTGTATCTTCTGGTTTGACCGCCTTGCTGTTTAGCACCATGCCAATATTCATTCTGATCTTTTCAAGCTTGTTTCTGAAAGAAAGGATCTACTTTTCTCAATGCGTTGGCATCGGAATAGGTTTTTTTAGCTTGGCCATGATTATCGATGCGCAGGGGCTTCTCTTGAGTTATACGCAAATATTGGGAGTGGTTGCGATATTGGCAGCTGCGATAATGCACGCGCTGTGCTACGTCATAACTAAAGAGCGCGGTAAAAATATTAGTGTTATCACTTACAACACCTTACCCATTGGCATTGCGGGGTTTGGTCTCTGCATTGCCGGTGCCATTGTTGAAGCCCCTCAGCTATCCGAAATAACTGTTAGATCATGGTTGGCATTAACTTATCTGGGCATAGTGGCGTCGGTAGGTGGGTTTATCGTGTATTTCCATTTGTTAAAAAGACTCAGCCCAATAGTATTGTCTTTTGTATTTATTATATTTCCGGTGTTTGCCGTCATCATTGGTGCTTGGTATGAAAACCAGCCAGTTTCTAACAAGATCGTTTTTTACATATCGTTGTTACTAATTGGCTTCTCAATAACAAAAATACCACCTGAAACACTGTTCGGCAAAACTAATAGATTAAGCAGAGTGTCCAAATGAGCGCGTCTCGTTCTGAATTTAGTGCGCTTTTGCATGGCGAGAGTTTGCACGCCATATTCTCTCATAGCAGCGATTGCTATCCCGCAGAGGCCTGTGGCTTCGTTTACGCCGATGGCTCTGTGCATGCAGCAACCAACATACAGTCCGAGCTCAATCAGGCTGATCCACACAGAGTCAAGCGCGATAGTCGTACGGCCTATACATTCTCGGTTTTAGATTTAGTGCTTATGACAAGCTCTTTTGAAACCAATAACACACTATCAGTTATTTACCATTCTCATCCGGATGTTGGTGCCTACTTTAGTGATGAGGACAACGATAAAGCGCTGTTTATGGGGCGGCCAGTCTACCCAGTTGTGCACTTAGTTGTCGATGTGCGCAAACGCCAAGTACAAGGTGCATTGCTGTTCCGATGGAATGAACAAAAATTCGAACAGTGCCAGTCTTATCCTCCTATCAACACTAATAACAAAGTTAAATCCATTACAGGGGCTGAAAATGAGTACGTTTAAGTTACCCAATTTATTAATCGATGTGGCGGGATTGCCAAACACCACTTTTCAATCAGATACGCCTGCGACTGCGACACTCAGCGAACATGTCACTGGCCTGTGCACAAACCATCCCGGTTTGGCGGCCCATCTTTTATATGAGAATGGGGAAATAAAAGAACATTTTTTATTCACTGCTAACGGCGAACTGCTTAATAGTCAGTCCTCGCTTAGCGCAGACTCCAATGTTGAAATAATGCTGGCAGCATCGGGAGGTATGGATACAGAAGCTTTAAATGATGAAGAAGTGCAGCGCTATGTTCGGCATATTACGTTGCCTGAAGTTGGCCGTGCTGGGCAGGCCAAACTGAAGCATGCAAAAGTGCTGGTAGTAGGAACAGGTGGACTTGGTTCGCCGGTGTCGTTATATCTGGCGGCAGCTGGTATCGGTACGCTGGGCTTAATAGACAGTGATGTTGTAGAACAAAGTAATTTACAACGCCAAGTAGTGCATGGCACCTCCACTGTAGGCATGAAAAAAGTTCAATCTGCGAAAACACGGTTGTCTGATATCAATCCGCATATTTCAATTGAAACTCATGATACCTGGCTTGATGAAAGTAACGCCAAGGCATTGTTTGAGCAATACGACGTCGTGGTCGACGGAACCGATAATTTTGCAACTCGTTATTTATCAAACGACGCAAGCGTACAAACCAATACACCGTTGGTGTTTGGGTCAGTGACTCGATTCAATGGCGAGGTCAGCGTTTTTAATCACGAGTCAGGCCCGTGTTATCAATGCCTTTATCCTCGTAGCCCGCCTGCCGAATTAGCACCGAGTTGCAGTGCTGGCGGTGTGTTGGGTATTGTGCCCGGCACAATTGGCTTAATTCAGGCAACCGAAGCTGTGAAGCTGATTTTAGACATTGGCAAGCCGCTAAGCGGCAGGCTTTTACGCTACGACGCTCTGGACATGCAGTTCAGTGAAGTTCGCTTTAACAAGCGTATCGAATGTCAGACATGTGGCACTGCCAGCAATCATACAAGCAAAGATCGGTTGAATGTAAGCACTCAAGAACGTCAGGTATTGCCAGCTGACAGATACATCGACCCGCAAACCCTTTTTGCTAGACGAGCAAAAAATATGGACGATATTGTTGTGCTTGATGTTCGAGAAAAAAACGAATTAGAAGTATGCCAGTTACCTGATTCTGTGCATCTACCGCTAGCAAGTCTGCAAACAGAGTTGGGCCAGTTAGATGCAAGCAAAGCGCATTGTGTTGTTTGCTATGCGGGTGTTAGAGCCGAGAAGGCCAGTCGCATCATGATAGATGCTGGGTTTTCGGATGTGCGTGTATTAAAAGATGGTATGAAAGGTTGGGTAAGAGATGTCGAACCCACTATGCCAATTTACTAGTTAATAGGCCAAGGCCCTTATTTGATGATTTATCCAACACTATTAAATGCAATAGGCAGTACGCCAATAGTGCGTTTACCAATGTTTTCCTCGTCGTTGGGTGTAAACGTTTATGCAAAACTTGAATCCCTTAACCCCGGAGGCAGTCATAAGGTACGTATTGCTTATGCAATGGTGCTAAATGCTGAGATGAAAGGTATTCTTACGCGAGGTAGTGGACAGACCATTGTCGAGCCCAGTGGCGGTAATACAGGCATTGGCTTAGCGATGGTGTGTAATAACTTTGGCTACAAATTAATTTTGGTCATACCAGATAACTACAGCGCTGAAAAACAGAGCTTGTTAAAACGCTACGGTGCAACCGTTGTGCAGTCTGACAGTAGCAGAGGAAATAATTCTCACGGTGAGAAGGCAATGGCGTTACAGCTGGAAAACCCAAAGCTTGTCATGCTTAACCAGCAACGAAATCCTGCTAACCCCGAAATACATCGTAGTACCACTGCTGAAGAAATTGTTTCAGATTTTTCTGACCTAGGGATAGATTGCTTTGTCAGTGGTATAGGCACCGGTGGGCACATTACAGGTATTGGCGAGGTGTTAAAGCGTCACTGGAGCCAACTAAAAGTGTTAGGAGTTGAGCCTAGTCAATGTGATTTAAGAAAACAAAAGCATGCACCTCACAAAATACAAGGGTTGTCGATAGGGTTAGTGCCGCCGATTCTTAACATGGATATTATCGACGACATGATCGGCGTTAAATATGAAGATTGCATTCGTATGGCTACACATATGCTTAGAAATGACTCAATCAGCATGGGTATATCTTCAGCCGCTAATTTTGTCGCGATAAAACATATCGCAAAACAATACGAACCGGGTGCAAATATTCTTACTATGGTGTATGACGGAATTGATTCATACCTACCGGATATAGCTCAGCAGGAGGTTGCGGGTTATGCACAACGAAGCACAGCATAGCGCCATTACTGAAAAAACAGGTAGTGTGTTGTTTTCGGCTTTATCTGTCGATGAAATTGTTGGGATAATTGAGCATTATCCAGACGTAATAGACCTTGCAGCGCAAAATCTAATACAAGATTTAGATGCTTACGTTAGTAGGGACCCAGCATCCAGTGGGCAAGAAGCCTCCATTGTTGAATGCAGCACATCTTTTCTCGCAGTTATTTGCTATCGCTTGGCACAGGCTCTAATGCAGTTTGTTCCGGAGCAGTGTGCCTCGTGTCGGTTTGTTACACAAAGACTATGCAGCTACGCAAAAATGCACTCAGGTATAGAAATTCATCCAATGGCAAAGATTGGTAAGCGATTTGTTATCGACCATGGGTGCGGAACCGTGATCGGGGAAACCTGTGTGATTGGCGATGACTGTTACTTATTGTCTAATGTTCTTCTGGGTGCTAGGGGAATTGCCAACAACAGCAGCGGTAAACGTCACCCTACGATTGGGAATGCAGTTGAGATTGGTTGCGGCTCGCGCTTGCTTGGTCCGATTAAAATTGGTAATAACGTTTTTATAGCGCCTTCATGTGTTGTGACCAATAATATTCCTGACGAAAGTCGAGTTACTGTTTCTAATCAGCTGCAAGTGAGTCGTTCTTGCGATGATAAAAATCGAGTTAATGTCACCTGCTTTGTAAAGCACGATAGTTTATTTTTAGTTGGCGATCTTGATCGATTAGAGAGTGTGGAATTAATTGATGAGAACAACGGAAAGTATTATGGGTACGAGCTGGAGCGATACCGACAAGACACCGATCAAGCCGAATATTTAATCGTTGGCAATAGTGAAGCCTACAACGAACCGGTTAGCACGACTAATCTTTTGCTCAAGTTTTCGTTTCACGAAATAGTGCTTATCAATCCAGTTGGATTATTGTCCACGGTTAGGAAAATAAGCAATGCATTTAAATCAAAGAATAGTATGGAAGACGTAGCATGAAATCAATCGGGTTATACGATATGAAGCCTTATGCAAAACAGTTTGCAGGCAATGTCATATCAACTGAAAAGCAGCGTTTTGCATTAGATGCCACCGTCTTTTATCCAACTGGTGGTGGCCAACCTGGGGATGCTGGTTATGTGCTGTTGGACGGTGGGCTCCGATGCAAAGTGATAGACACAATAAGAGACGGCCAAAACCCTGATCTCATTTGGCATGTTACAGAAGAGCCACTTGACGGATTGCCTGACGGTGCGCGCGTGGAGGGTTATATTGACTGGGAAAGTCGTTACCGCTATATGCGTATGCACACCTGTTTGCATTTACTGTGTTCAATAATCGATGCGCCCGTTACCGGCTGTAGCATTTCAACGGACAAAGGTAGATTAGATTTCGATATTCCAGTTTCTGATTGGCATAAGGACGATATATCTGAATCACTTAATAAACTGATCATGGGAGACTTTCCTGTGACCAGCTATTGGCGAGACGCCAATGACGCCAGCATTGCGGAACTGGTTCGGACACGAGCAGCTCCACCGGCTTTTAATAATAAAATTAGGATAGTCGAGATAAAAACGGTGGATGTCCAACCTTGTGGTGGTACGCATGTAGCAAGTACTGGAGAAATTGGCCCGGTCAGCTGCAATAAAATATCTAAAAAAAGTGCCTACAACAGGCGCTTTTCCATTATGTTCAACGACTAAGTTCGTATGCGACTAGGGCTTTAGTCGTAAACACGTCGCCGAGCTCAGTTATCGCTTAAGATCGCACCGGAATGCCCAGTAAGCTCATATAACTTTTGAAGTTGTTGTTTTAATTCTGCGCTCTCATTCTCTAGCGATTCTACTTGTTTGTTCAAACTGGCAACGTGTTGCGCTAGATCACTTTGTGCTTGTGGCACGTTCTCGCCCATAGGTGTTGCACCGATAGTTGTTGCATCGGACTGTGTAGGCGATGTACTGGGTGCGGTGGCTGAAGCTATGTTGCTTGGTTTTCCACTGAATAGATGAGCAAATCGTTCGCCGCGTTGCCCAGGCTGAGATTCTAATCGCGCCACATAAGGCACCTCGCGTGTACACAGCCGATCAACCGTGTGTTCCAAATCTTCCTTATCAGTAAAATCACACATTCGTTGTGTACGTGAGTTCAATTCGCTTAAGGTTTGTGGTCCTCTCAACATCATGACGCACAGCAGTGCCTGTTGCTTTCTACCCAATTCCAGGTGATTCATAAATTGCTGTGTAAATTTTTCAGATCTTGAACTGCGCTCTTTTCGTACAAAGTGCTTGTTGTCGAGTTCCTGGAGGGCTCTGGCCACCTCGCCCTGGGTCATGTTAGTGATGGGGTCACGGCTTGATTTCTGGTTACAGGCAGTGGTCACGCTGTTTAGCGTTAACGGGTACTGGTCGGGTGTCGTGAGTTGTTTTTCCATTAGCACACCAAGTACTCGAAGTTCTTTGCTAAGCAGTTGTGGGGCACTCATGTTGGCCTGCTCATCGCTATTGTGCATGTGACTCTCCGAATTTGATGACTGGTTGACTACTAAGGATTATAGAGGCTTTGTAAAAGGCCGGTAATGGGCTGCACCAAAGTACCGATTGAGCTAATCTTGTTGTAATTACCATTAAGTGTTATCGCCGATTGTCGTCATCCACACATATTAAACAAGCCATTAGTGAATTACCGATCGCACAGGTCGTGGATGACGTTCAGTGCGCGCTTCAGCGCGGCAATGTTTTGCTTCAGGCTGAACCGGGTGCGGGTAAAAGTACTGGATTACCGTTGGCTTTATTAGCTCAGGCCTCGCCGCAATCACGCATTGTCATGCTAGAACCCCGGCGACTAGCCGCCATTGGTGTTGCAGAAAGGCTGGCTTCGCAATTGGGTGAACCATTAGGGCAGCAAATTGGCTTGCGGATGCGGGGCAAAACGGCAGTTTCGGCCAACACCTGTTTAGAAGTGGTTACGGAGGGTGTTTTAACACGCATGTTGCAAACCGATCCCTTACTCGATGGTATTGGTATTGTGATTTTCGACGAATTTCATGAGCGTAGTCTGCATGCCGATTTAGGCTTGGCTCTGTGTTTGGAAGTGCAGCATTCGCTACGGGATGATTTACGCCTGTTGTTAATGTCAGCGACACTTGATGCTGAGCGCTTGGCTCAGCATCTGTTTGAGCAAAATAAACCAGAAGATCTTGGTGGCTCGACTAACAAAACACTAGAGCAAATCAGTTGCGCGGGACGCCAATATCCGGTGTCGATAAATTGGCTTGGACAAAGTAACGAGGCTTTGGCGCAAAGCGTGACCAAAGCGGTGATTATGGCCTTGGAAAAAGAGCAAGGCGATGTGCTGGTGTTTTTGCCTGGTGTTGCTGAAATTGAAAAAGCGGCCAGAAACATTCAGCCAAGACTTGCTTCAAATACCGTGCTCTTTCGGTTGCACGGTGGAGCGGACAAAGCAACCCAACACGCAGCGACTGCACCTGCTAATCAATCACAGCGTCGCGTTATTCTCAGCACCAGTATCGCAGAAACATCCATTACGATAGACGGCGTGCGGGTCGTCATTGACGCAGGTTTGGAACGGCGCGGGGTACTTGACGGCAGCACAGGAGCTGCTCGGTTAGAAACAGTGTCTGCGAGTCAAGCCAGTGCTGAACAACGTGCCGGTCGAGCAGGGAGAACCTCTTCGGGAGTGTGCTATCGACTGTGGTCTGAGTCAGATCACTCCCGTAGAGAAGCTAACTGGCAAGCAGAAATATTGCGGGCTGATTTAACGACATTGGTCGTTGAAGTTGCACAATGGGGTGCGGCAAACATCAACGACCTACCTTGGCTTGAGTCACCACCGCAAGCCAACATTGCCCGCGCCCAAACCCTATTGACAGCAATGGGTGCATGGTCTGGGAGCAAGCTGACCGAACATGGTAAACACATCGCTCGTTTGCCCGTGCACCCGCGACTTGGGCATATGATGTTATGGGGCGCTGCGCGTGGTGCAGCACAACAAGCCTGTCAGTTAGCAGTTGTGTTGGAAGAGTCGCGAACGCGCAGTGCTAGTAGTGATTTAGAGTCAACCTTAACTCGCTCCATGCAAGCTGCACAAAAATCACGAGCTGCCCAATTGCTAAAGCTGTTGGACAATAAAAAAACCGTGGATTCTCCACCGCCAATATCTGTGCTAATAGCCATAGCATTTCCAGACTGGGTAGCGCAAAAAAGAACCAGCGCCGATGGGCGCTTTGTATTGAGTTGCGGTGCAGGGGCGTATTTACACTCTGACGATTCGCTGGCACATCTACCTTGGTTAGCCGTTGCTAGTTTGGGTGGCACGGCAAAACAGGCGCGTGTGTTCTCAGCATGTCAATTATCGATTAACGAACTGGAACACTGGGCACCGCATTTATTTCATCATAAAAAGCAGCTTGGCTGGGATGACAAAGCGGGTCGTGTGGTCGCTGAGCAACACAAACGCCTTGGTACGCTTATTGTTGAATCGTCGGTCATTACCGATATCAGTGATAGTGAAAAAGCCGCAGCTTTGCTGGACGGTGTTCGCCAACGTGGTATTAGCTGCTTGCCTTGGACTGATGAATGTCGCACGTGGCAAGCGCGAGTACAACTGATGGGTTCACTACCCATCTCGTTGAAAAAATCAGAATGGCCTTCCGTTGACGACAATACACTGAGCGCCGAATTGGAAAACTGGTTACTGGTATGGTTAAACGGTAAACATAATCTCAAAGCACTCAGTCAGCTTGATTTGATTAATTGTTTGAGTAGCATGCTGGACTATCCACAGCGACAACTACTCGATTCTATGTTGCCCTCCCATTTTGAGGTTCCAAGTGGGTCGCGTATACGGCTTCGCTATAACAATGGAGAGGAGCCAGTTTTATCGGTAAAGCTACAAGAGATGTTTGGCTGCGTTGAAAACCCGAGCATAGCTAAAGGATGCGTGCTGTTGAAAGTCGAGTTGCTCTCACCAGCTCGGAGGCCGGTGCAAGTCACCACCGATTTGGCTAATTTTTGGAGTAATAGCTATCCGGCAGTCAAAAAAGACATGGTGGGGCGATATCCAAAACATGATTGGCCAGAGGACCCGCTAAGCGCAAAACCCACGGCCTATGCTAAATCGCGAAAAAAGCGTTAGCAAAAAATGGGGCCACAGGGAAATTGGCTCTATAATCGGGAGAGACGGGCGGCTTTTTGCGCGTCCCGGTCGCTCTTCGTTAATCTTGAGTAAATAAACCCATGAGCCAAGAATACCCATCGCTGTTTCAGCCACTTGATCTTGGCTTTACGACGCTAAAAAATCGCATTCTG
The DNA here is from genome assembly GCA_036873875.1 of Laminaria ephemera. NCBI lineage: Eukaryota > Phaeophyceae > Laminariales > Laminariaceae > Laminaria > Laminaria ephemera. The sequence goes on along the minus strand of JAYJMJ010260503.1, from coordinate 19,976 downwards.
ATGGGGTCCATGCACACCGGTCTCGAAGACAAGCGTGGGGACTATCCAAAGCTAGCTGCCTATTTTGCTGAACGCGCCGCTGGTGGCGCAGCCTTAATGGTCACAGGCGGAATTGCGCCCAATATTCGTGGTTGGTTGGGTCCTTTGTCTGGAACGTTAAATTCGCGGTGGCAAGTGGGTCGTCATAAAACAGTAACGGAAGCTGTGCACGCTGAAGGTGGAAAAATCGCCATGCAAATATTGCATGCAGGGCGTTATGGCTATCACCCCTTGGTGGTATCGTCCAGTGATAAAAAGTCGCCCATCTCGCCATACAAACCAAAAGCGTTAAGCAGTGCTGGCATTGAATCGCAAATAAAAGCCTTCGCGCGCTGTGCTGCCCGCGCAAGAGATGCCGGTTATGACGGTGTGGAGATTATGGGGTCAGAAGGTTATTTGATTAATCAGTTTTTATCGGCACGTGTTAATACTCGTGACGATGAGTGGGGTGGTGACGCTGCCAGAAGATTGCGATTAGCCGAAGCTATTGTCAGTCGAGTGCGTGAAAAGGTTGGGCCTGATTTTATTGTTATTTATCGTTTATCCATGTTGGAGCTGGTTGAGCAGGGCAGTGACTGGAACGAAATTGTCGCGCAAGCTAAAGCCGTTGAGGCTGCAGGTGCAACCTTGATGACAACTGGTATTGGTTGGCACGAAGCCCGAATTCCAACCATTGCGGCAATGGTGCCACGAGGTGCATTTGCATCAGTGACTGGAAAACTAAAATCTGAAGTTAACATTCCACTGGTTGCCACAAATCGCATAAACACAGTTGACGTTGCCGAACGCATTGTCGCTGACGGTGATGCTGATATGGTTTCTATGGCACGGCCGTTTCTGGCTGATGCTGCTTTCCCAATTAAAGCCATGCAAGGACGCACTGATGAAATCAATGTGTGCATTGCTTGTAATCAAGCCTGCTTAGATCATGTGTTTCAGAAAAAGACCGCCAGTTGCCTGGTCAATCCTAGAGCCTGCCATGAAACCGATCTGATCATTAGTCCTGCTACAACAAAGAAAAAAGTCTGTGTCATTGGTGCCGGTCCTGCTGGTCTGGCAGCTTCAACCACGGCAGCAGAGCGTGGGCACGAGGTGACGCTAATTGATTCAGCCAGTGAAATCGGTGGCCAGTTCAATATGGCAAAACAAGTACCGGGTAAAGAAGAATTTAACGAAACATTGCGTTACTTTAAAAAACAAATTGAGTTGACCGGAGTTAATTTGGAGTTAAACCGTCGCATTAACGACGCCGAAGAGCTCAGTGAATTTGATGACGTTATTTTAGCCACTGGTGTGACTCCTCGCACACCGGGTATAACTGGTATTGATCACGGAAAGGTGTTGTCCTATGTCGATGTATTGCGCGGTAGGGCTAATGTTGGTGCGCGGGTTGCCATTATTGGTGCCGGCGGTATTGGCTTTGATGTGGCTGAATTCCTAACGCATGACGGCGGAGATTCAAGCTTGAATCCGATAACGTTTATGCAGGAGTGGGGAATTGATGCAAGTTTTGAAACCGCCGGTGGCGTCAATGATTTTAACCCAAAGCACGCTGCTGCACGTGACGTCACTTTGCTGCAAAGAAAAAGCACCAAAGTTGGAAAAAATTTAGGTAAATCGACTGGCTGGATACACAGACGGGCATTAGCAATGCGCGATGTCACCATGCTTGGTGGATGCGAATATGAAAAAATCGATGATGCTGGACTACACATAAAGATTGATGGGGTAGCGCAGGTACTCGATGTCGATCACGTGATTATTTGTGCAGGTCAAGTGCCGCTGCGTGAATTGCAAGAACCATTACAGCAGCAGGGCACCAGTGTGCATTTGATTGGCGGCGCCGACGTGGCAGCAGAGCTCGATGCAAAACGGGCAATTAATCAGGGTACGCGCCTGGCCGCTAGTTTGTAATAACCCTGCGGCTGCCGTCGACACTATGGCGATGTGAGCCGACTTAAGCGTTGCTCCACGGCCTTGCTAACCGATGTCACCAATGAGTCAGGAAAGTCTTTGTCCAGGCTTGCTACCGTACAAGACAAAGCTTCCGGCGCCTCAGCTTTGATAGTGTCAAATAAATCTGATATGACCTTACGGGATAATCCTGCCTGCACACCGGTATCGACAAAGTGCCGACCTTGTATTTTTGCTACGTTGTACTGATTCGATTTGCCAACGCGCATGGCAAGTTTAAAGTCCTTATGTGGAAGGCGTTTCTTATCCACTGAGCATTGCAGAGTTAATACATCGTACAATGGAGTCATGCGAAAACGTCCTCGGCTGGACAAAGCCAATGAAAAATTCTTAGCGTGCCCATCGGTGGCACCAATTAGCCAAAACAGAATATTTGCTTTAAAAAAGTCTAAGCGATCTTCAAGTGGTGTGTCGCTGCCTCGCAGCACATCCATAACATCAATTATTCCAGGTCCGCCCTCGCTTTGGTATTTCCCAGTTGGGGCAACAGACAGGGCCTGACAACAGTCTTCTTGTGGCAATCGTATGAGCCTGCCATCAGTTGTCCAGCGCCGATCAAAGCGCTCTACTACTAAGGCCTTTTTCTTACCAAACTTTGCGATCTCAGCATTGGCGACTTTAAGACCAAAGTTCTTTAATAGTTTTAAACAGAAGTACTCGTTCTCAACGCTGTCAGTTAGATCGATGCCGTCGTGTAGCTTACCGATCTGCGGTTTTATTATGTGAGACGTTGGCGTTGTTCCGCTTGGCTGTATCCACTGGCCATCATGTCGTAAAAGTGCCGTTTTTTCTTGGGCGCCGGCCACCGATATACGAAAACTGTTTTCACCTCTGATACCCAACGGTGTGACATCAAGATCAGACAGCAGTGCTTCAATTTGCTTATCGTTTAGCGCATCACCTGTTAGCTTATCGCTGGGCTGTGGTTGTTCGTCTTCGGCTAAAAATTGCAACGCACCGATGCAGTCCTTACCGATTTCAGATAGTAGGCTAAAGGCGTCAGTGCCCTGTGCGCCAACCCGCTCGGCAACCCGCCGACGTATGGGGTCATAGTCAGGGAGTAAGTTCTCAAATACAGCCATTACTTGTGCACCGGTAAATTGGTCTTCTCGCAATGGCAACGATATAGACACAGGCATAGCATGTTCCCAGCTAACCCAATTTGCATCGTACTGAAATCGAATGGCACCGGATTTTTCACGGTTAAGTTGCCCAAGTAGACGCGTGTTTAAGAAAACATTAAGCGGGGCATAGGTGCGTTTTCTGCCCACTAGAGCGTGTCCTCTAAAAAGTCGGTCGAGCCGATGCTACGATCAGCGATGGCTATTTCCAAATTTAACGCTGCGCATAAATCAAAAATGGTCTCTAATCGAGTCCCTGGGGAGCCATTTTCGATTTTTGATATGGTTTCTTGCCACACACCGCTTTTTGTAGCCAAGGCTTGTTGGCTGAGTTTCTGCTGCTTACGGGCAAGACGCAGCGCATGCCCGATATCATTTGGCGTTCTTGCTAGTTGGTTCATGGCGGATTCACTTCATTCATTTATGATCAGCTCATCATAACATTAATATATGGCGAATAGATCATAATCTATAAATATGGTCTATATATCATATAGCAATATTATGACCAATACACCATACAATCTAGGATGAATAGGTCTAAATCGAGCATTTCGCACGATAGTATGTCGATAACGAACATAACTACTCAGAGCATCAAAAATTTGTGCAGTAATTGCATATTCATGTTGATATGAGATAATTACCTGAATGCGTCGTTATGAGATGTGGCGTATTACTCGGAGATTGACGTGACCAAACGGTGTACCCAAAAAGTAGTTGCGATAGTTCTTGACGACGATGAAGACACTCGGTTTGCGATCAGTCGCATTCTGCGTAAATGTGATTGTGATGTATTAGAAGCACCATCAGTTGATGTTGCTGTAGCGCTAATAAAAGAGCACGAAGTCAATATCGTATTCAGTGATCTGCGAATTCCTGGTGAGGCAGGTGGCGAAGAGCTGCTGAACACCACCGTAAAAGAGTTCCCCGGTGTGCATGTCGTTTTAATGTCTTGCGCGATGGACGCCGCAGCGCGTTCTCGGCTAATGAATGCAGGGGCGTTGGATTGTTTGCAAAAGCCGTTCTATAAAGACACTTGTTTGCAGATACTGGACAACATGAACGAGCCGCTTAAGAAATCTGCTTAAGCGTTGAACCTTCGTAGTCTACTCATCGATTACGATTATAAACTCACTACCAATTCCTGGTTCACTGCTGGCTGATAAAGTCCAGTTGTGCTTTTCGCAAACCGTGGCGCAAATTGATAGCCCAATTCCATTGCCTTTGTATTGCTTGCTAGTGTGAAGCCTACTAAACGGTTCGAATGCACGAGACACTAGTTTTTGATCGAAGCCGATTCCGTTGTCCTTTACCGTTATTGTGGTTTTACCGTCGGCTTGTAGCGCCGATACATTCACAATGGGGGAACGATTTTCATCGCGGTACTTAATACTGTTACCCACTAAATTACTAAACAACTGTCGAATAAGAGACAAGTCGCCTTGTATGGTTGGTAACGCAGGCACAATAAGCTTGGTATCTGATTCTTTAATCCGAAGCTCTAATTCTGAGCGTACCTCAGATAGAACAATGTTTAGATCGACATCACTTACTGAAAGTTCACCTTTTGCTGCACTGGAGAACTCTAAGAGATCTTGAATTAACGTGCTCATGCGTTTTGCTGAATTGACAATAACGCTCAAGTGATACTGACCATCATCTGTCATTGAATCACTTAAATCTTCTTCAAGAAAACTACTGAACTGTTGTATTTTCCGCAGTGTCTCTTGTAGATCGTGAGAGGCGATAAACGCAAATTGATTTAAGCTTTGATTGACCAATGCCAATTGTCTGTTCTGTTCTTCAACTTCCTTCATGGCTCGGTTACGCTCTGACACGTCAGCAAGCACAATCATTCGCACGCCTTGCATCGACCCAATGTGCTTAATGCTACTGTTTAACTCTACTTCCAGGGTCTCACCATTTTCATAGCGTAACGTCAGGGGCAGGTGGGTGGCATCGCCCTTAAGCAAAGCTTCGCTTAATTTCTGTTTGTCTTGTTCTACAAATAACCGTTGACAGTTTTGGCCCGGAATTTTTAATGGGTCTATACCCACCTGGCTAGAAAGACGATCACTGGTAGACAGAATGAGTCCATCTCGATTACACAGCATCATCATGGCGGGCACTGTTCGGAACAGAGATTGGTAGTATTCGTTTTGATGAGATAGAAACTCAAGCTGCTCCTCATTGCCAACGATTATCCCTATCCAGTTTGCTATTAAGGCAACCAGTCTTTTTTCATGGGAGGTAAATGTTCTGCTGCGGGCTTTTGTAGAGAAAAAGCTTAAGGTACCAAACGGCCCGTTGGCTGTTAGAACTTGTGTTCCTATATATGACAGTACAGTTGAAACTGGGCCTATGCTCGTTGAACCGCTAAGCTTTGCAGCCAAATTTTGAGCAATAACAACATCTTCTGTGTTGAGAATGTCATCGTGTATCTCTCCGACTAAAGACACCACTTTGTTTTGTTGGAATAGGTCGGATTGCTCGCCCACCGCACAAACTAAATCGAGATGGTCGCCCATGGACGAACCAAATATGCCGCTTTGCATGCCCAGGTACTGCAAGCAGATTGTAAGCATAAGATCGAATTTTTCGTGTCCTTCGACTTCTTTGTTGGAAAAGATGGAAAGTAGTTCATCTATAGCGTTACGAAATAGGAGTTCTTCTTCGCTTTCTAATCCTTTAATTTGTATTTCAGATACCGTTTGACCATCGCGACTAATGGCGTGTACGCTGGCCAACTCGGTGTGTTCACAACCGTCTTTGCTCTTCCACGACAATGTATCGGTTTGGATTTCACCCGGAACAAGTTGCAGCGCGCCCATGGCTTGTAGTTGTACGCCATCCACACCATTCAACTCTTGTATATGCGTGCCTATGATCTCGTCTGGCGCTTTGTCGCACTTTCTTGAGAAGCTACCATTGCAATAGTTGATGATGCCGTCATCCGCATTCCAACGTAGAACAGAATTATTCACTTTAGGCATGGCTAGCTACCAGTCCCACGCTTGTCGTTCGCAAAATCATCATCGAGTCGAATTTGCTGTTCTTTTTGCAAGCGTTTAGCTGAATGGGTTTGGTCTATGAAGATCACCCAACAGCCAGAAAAGTTGTGAAACAAATGAATGTCAAAGTAGTGTTCGTTGTCTACTGCGGCATTGTTTATGACCGTAGTCGTTTGTTTTTGATAGGGTACTAATCCTTCAAGTACAGGCATTAATATAACTGGATTCTGTGAATAATCCAATTTGCTTAAATCAGTGTTGCCTAACCAGCCATCGCTGGAAATAAGCTGGTTGTTTTTATCGAGACACAGGTAGCCATCGGCACAAGGCTTACCCTCTAATGTACCTAAGTAGTCAGTGACAGACTCTGGTTTGCTTTTCATCCTGAAGCCTGAACGAATGAGCGGCCAATGGATGAAAATACATCATCAACACCAGTATCTGTTTTTGCACTGGTCTCGATTGTGTCTATCGCAGCAGCGCTTAGTTCGTTGAAAATGGCATCGTTCATTTGCCATTGTTCCTTAATATCAGACTTATTCAGTACCAGTACAAATGGTTTTGGCCCTAGAGTATCGAGTACCAATGAGTGCAGGTTTTTCGCGCTTTCGAATGTCGCTGAGCGCGATGGGTCGATAACTAGAATATAAGCTGCCATACCACGTAGGTACAAGGGTAGAACCGATTGATGGTTGTCCTCACCGTACACATCCCAAAGCACCAGTGAAAGAGTCGTATCGTCTATAGACATGACTTTTTTGTCGATTTTTACACCAATAGTGGTGACGTAATTCTCTGAGAAAATACTGTCGACGTAACGCCGCACCAAACTGGTTTTTCCGACTGCAAAAGAGCCGAGCATGCATATTTTCTTTTGAAGCATGGTGTCTACTGCGTTGTCGGACCAAAGGTCACGTGTGATATTTCAGAAAATTGCAGCGATAGGCGCTTGGCGTCATTCATCCAACTCTTAGATGTTGCGCCAATGATATTTAGCACACTGCCATCAAGCGTTAGAGAAACACCCTCTGCTGGCGTTAATACCTGTTTTATTCGTTGCAAGCTGAAAACAGCATTTAATGCTCGGTAAGGCTCAAATTCAAAAACAATTTTATCGACATCTAGGCCCGAATCTGCCAGCAATGTACTTGGGAGTTTTGCCAATGGATCTTTTAGACCTTGGACCCTATATGAATTTCTATCTCTGCTAGACCCGGTCACCACGATGCCGGGTTGTGCGTCTAAGGTAGCTACCAATTGGTTCCACTTTCGCTTGTCCAAATGATTGAGCACCAACCAACCTAACAGCAACGCCATCGCAACGCCAAACACGAACAGCTGACGTCTTGCGCTTTCAGACATGTTTCTAACCCGATTACGCAGGCGACTGTCGTGGTTGTCCATGAACAAGACGAAGTCAGCTTTTATTTCCTGGAAAGCACTACCGTCGCCTTCGTAGTTTTCTAGCTGTTTAGTGTAGTTGCTATGGATGTCTTCGTTTAACTGTTGAAGCGCAGTTCGGCAAGTCTCAGGGGCTACACCTCGTATAACGGCTGCGATAACTGCAGAGGGTCCCCATTCAATCCAAACAGAGAGTTCGCCCAATTGTAAGGTGTTGAGGCCATCGAATTCTTGCGTGGAAAAAGCATCTTGTACAAAGGATTGGATAGCACTGAGCATACCGCTGACCATATCGGCATCCTGCGATTCTGCACTGCCTGACGTCGCATGGCAAATAGGTAATCCTGACTCTTTTTCTATTAAGAACAGTTGTTCAAACTTATACGTTCTTTTGGTTTTCTTAGAATCACGCGACAACATACTCGCAATCATTTTGCGAATCGCTGGACCCAGGATAGGGAAGAGCGCTTCTGCCATGATTTCTGGATTTTCACGAGACGAGATTTGAAATTGCTCCACAACAACGGGCTTTAGTAAATTGCTGTACGCATCATCTCTCTTATGTGCTTTGTGTGTTGCTTTAACCAAGACCTCACTGGCATCGTTGATGCGAGTTTCCTCGTCTGAAAGCTTGAATTGCAACGCGTTAAGCTGTTCTTGTAGGCGCTTAATTTCATCACGTTCTGGCTGCAAAAGTATGGAGCGTAACTTTTCGACATCCGAGCCTGGATTAACGCTGGTTTTGTCAAGCGTTGGTTCAATACTCATGGCTGTTTTTGTACTGCCGTGTGACATTAGCTTTGTTATTAACTCGAAGCAGCAGCAGAGCCAGTCAACTTGCCGGATAGGTCGTCAAGTAAAGCAGCTAAGTTTTGCTTATCCAGTTTTTGGGTCTGCAAATTACTAACAGAATGATTCATCTCTTTCTGTAAGCTACTCTCAATACTTAAAATTTGCGCAGATAACTGGCTTTTCTGCTGTGCCAATTCGGATTCTAATTGTTTCGCATCATCAGAAGCAGACTCACCGAGCTTCTCAATATGGCTTTGCATTTCAGTGTTTTGACTGTTCATGGCTTTGGATACATCATCCAAAGCGTTTTTCTGTTTGGATTCAAGCTCGGCTAATTTTTTTTCTAGCGCCGCAGTTGAATTTTCTAACGACTCTGACAGCGTATCCATTCGAGTTAGCATGGTTTTACCAAGCGATTCCATTTGGTCGGTGAATTGCTGCTGGAGAGCGGTGATTTGTTCGACTGTTGATCGTTGTTGTTGCCCAAACAGTATTTCCTGAAGCTGGCCTAACTCGTTGCCAGAAAAATCTGAAGGTTTGCTTGTGGGGTTGCTTTCAGTTGGCAATGTCGTGTTCACTGACTTGGAACCCGCTGTATTCAGTGATGATCTTTCCATGCTGGACACCTATTTTCCGTAGTTCGTTTTAGTTTTTAGCCTTTTCTCTTGGGCATTCTAACGCCTAGAAACACTTAGTAACACGCTATTATCGTGCCGATGATGGGGTGTGACTTACCGCTTTGGGCTATCAACTTATAGCACAAGGACAAACAGGCAATATAATGCCAGAGAAATTTAGTCGCGCTGGAGGTAGTCGTGCTTTTTCCGCCAGGCTTTAATGAGGCGGTCGGCGATCATACCCAGGTTGGCGATGCAAAATCCTGCCACGAGCGCTGGTCCGGTTTTGTTGCCGGTGCGGGCGCGATTAATTTCAGAGCCTAAATCCTGTGTGCCAATAAGTGCGGTTATGGCGACCATGAACAAAGCCATGAATATCACTTGGTTTACTCCCAGCATGATCTCAGGTGCGGCGATCGGCAAATCTACTTTTCGAAGGCGTTGCCATGGAGTCGCGCCTTGTTGTATAGCGGCCTCCCGAATGTTGTGCGGCACATTTCTAAACCCAAGATTGGTGTAACGGATCATGGGTACTAACGCAAACGCCAAAACCGCGATTATGGCGGAGATATCACTGACCTTGAACAACATGATGACCGGAATTAAATAGATAAACGATGGGAATGTTTGAAAAAAGTCGCACATCAGAATAATCCCACGCGACAGCCGATCGCTTTTAGCCGCAAGTAAGCCAATAGGAAAACCGACAATAATACAAACCACAGCCGCGGTGCCAATCATGTAAATAGTGATCATGGTTGGTTTCCAAAGGCCCACCACCAATGGAAAACTCATCATAAGGCCAACCGTGAGTGCAAGCTTCCAGCCACCAAGCCGATACCCCAGTAATGCAATCAGACCTATAAACGTGGGCCATGGTATCGATAGAAAAAACTTCTTAATGGGTATTAGTATGTCAATAAGGACAAAGTTACGAAACCCCTGAACACTGTCGTACCAATTAAGTAAAACCCAATCAACACGTGCGTCCCACCATGAAGCCGTGCTGATGCTGAGCTCCTTAGGCAGCTCTCGAAGTGGCGGAAAAAACCAAGCTAATCCAATCGAGATGATTGTAAATAGAATGAACAGGGCAAGGTGTGTGTGCTTTTGTAGCCAAGGTAGCGTTTTGTCGATGTATTCTTTTGGACGATGTGCATAGGCCGCGCTCAGTCTGTCTAGGGCCACAGCAATGACAACTATTGCAACGCCTTGTTCAAGCGCTTTGCCTAGTTTTAAACGCTGCAGTGAGTTAAGCAGTTCGTTGCCTAATCCTGATGCGCCAATCAGCGATGCCAGTACGATCATCGCCAAGGTTTGCATAATGCCTTGGTTTAATCCCACTAAAACGGTGGAGCGTGAGGTTGGTACTTTTACTTTCCACAACATCTGTCGTTCGGAACAGCCTGCCATTTTGCCGGCTTCAATCACTTCTTCAGGGACGGTTTTTAACCCTAGCAAAATGCAGCGAGCCACGGGCGGCACTGCAAAGACAGCAACCGCAAGCATGGCCGGAATATCGCCAATGCCAAACATAACAACGATTGGCACCATATAAGCAAACGGCGGCATGGCCTGCATTAAGTCAAAAAACGGGGTAATAAAATTTTCTACACGCTTGCTTTTGGCCATGAATATTGCCAAAAACAGCCCAATTGAAAAAACAAACGGAACAGTAATTAGTACCAGCGCAAAAGTATCCATAACCGGTCGCCATACAGCGAACAAGGATAAATATAAAAACGAGGCGAACGCGATTAACGCAATTCTGAATCCACCAATCCAATGCCCTAATATGGTGAGTCCACCCACAACAGTAACCCAGGGTAGGGGTGCGATACCAATATTAAAGCCGTTAAAAAATAAGCCATCGACGAAGGAGAGCTGATATTCGAATATCTTGATCATCCCGCGAGTGACATCGGTTGGGACAAATTCGTAGGGAGTGCCTTCGAAGAACTTTAGTTTATAAACCAACCAATCAAAAAATTCAGAGATCCATTTCTTAATGGGGATAGTCCATTGACGAGGGTACTTCGCGACCCAGGCAAATTGGCTCTTTGCCACGATACCGGCAACCACAATAAACAGCGCAAGCGCAATATAAACAATATTGTTCTGTTGTATTTTTCTTGGAGAAAGCGTCGATGTTGTCATAGACGTTTTACCGAAGTGCAGTTAAAAGGCATGGGCTTAATGCTTAAATAAAACATTAACCAGCTTCTCTTTGCCGATTGAACCTACAAAAGCTCCGTGCCTATCGGTTACGGGCAATGGTGTGTCTGAAAGCATAATTCGTTGCGCAACATCTTCTAGAACGGCATTTCGTCTAACAGGTTCTAATGAGGTGTTGGTGTTGCCGAGTTCACTCATGATTTTACCAACCGATATGAGCTTTGCCTTTGGAGCGTTCTCTACGAAGGCTCTCACATAATCGTCTGCAGGCTCAGTGACCAATTCTTCGGGGGTGCCGATTTGAACCAGCAGTCCGTCTTTCATAATGGCGATACGGTCCCCAAGTCGAACGGCTTCATCGAAATCGTGTGTCACGAACACGATTGATTTGTTCAGCTTTGATTGCAAGCGCATAAATTCATCTTGCATTTCCCGTCGTATCAATGGGTCGAGTGCGGAAAAGGGTTCGTCAAGAAACCAGACATCTGGTTCGACGGCCAAGCTTCTCGCTATGCCAACTCGCTGTTGCTGTCCGCCGGACATTTCGTGAGGGAAATAGCTTTCGCGGCCGGCAAGACCAACCAGGTCAACCAGCTCCCTGGCTTTGGCTATTCGGGTGTCTTCGTTAATGCCTTGTACTTCTAGTGGAAACGCGATGTTCTCTAGTACGGTTCGATGAGGTAACAGACCAAAGTGTTGAAACACCATGCCCATTTTGTGTCGGCGTAAATCAGAAAGCTCTCGAGCTTTGATTTTTGTTATGTCAACGCCGTTGAAGAAAATTTCACCTGATGTTGGTGAGAGTAGTTGAGTGATGCAACGCAGCATGGTGGACTTACCTGATCCGCTCAAGCCCATGATCATCAGGATTTCGCTATCGTGAACATCAAAACTGACATCCCGAACAGCGCCAATTAATCCGGCTTCATCAATTTGCTCTGCCGTGACGTCGAATTGGTTTTTTTTAAGAAAGCGCTTCGCACCTTTACCAAACAGTTGCCATACATTTCTACACGAAATTTTGACCGTGTCATCGGATGCCGAAGAGCTCATAGGATAGTCGGTTAATTAAATTGTTGCCAAGTTGCAAGAGTTTGCCAGTCTATGCAGTGCGTTACAAGGGGTAGCAATAGATGTAGATGAAGGGAAAGCATTCATCGCCGACAGGTGTCGACGATGAATGTTCATTGCTTAATACAACAGGTTGCTTAAATCGGAATTATCCAGCACAACCAGGAATCCAGCCATCAACAACGGCTTGATTAGCTTCAATCCACGCAGCAGCGGCAGCGTCATGATCTAGGCCATCAACGTCAACCATTGCAGCAGCTGCATCAATCATAGGACCTGTGAAGTCCATGTTGGACATAAGGTCGTTGGCGCAAGGATACTTTTCGCCAAAACCTGACCACATACCTTTCTTCAAGTAACCACCAACGGCTGCACCGCAGTCATTGGCCATGTCAGGGTTAACACCCCAGCTTGGATCAGTAACGCATTTGTTTTCCGCATCACGAGTAGGGAACTCAACAAACTTACCAGGGTAGGCTGCGCCAACCCAGTTTGGTGCCCAGTTGAATAGAATGATGGGTTCTTTGCGGGCCGCAGCAGATTTAAGTTCGCCAAACAAAGCATCAGCTGAACCAGCATTAACGATAGTAACGTTTAGGCCTAGTGCTTCAATTCGCTCAACATCTTCTGGGTGCCATTCGGCAGGACCAGAAAGATAACGCGCATTTGGTGCTGTTTCAGGCGTTGAAAGAGCTTCTGCACAATCGTTAAGTGCTTTGTAGTCCGGCAAGCCTGGGCAAATTTCTTCAACGTAGTTTGGATACCACCATTCTTCACGAGTAGTTGCTTCGTGACTACCACCGTCAACCATACGGCCGGCTTCAACTTCTTTCATGAAGCTTGCGTTCATGGAGCCTTCCCAGACTTCCATTTGAATATGGGCGTCACCAGTACCCATCGCAGCGAACTGGCTTTGGGTATCGAGTGTAACGAGTTCGGCTTTGTAGCCAACTTGCTCTAAAAGTTGCTTTGCAACACGAGCAAGTACTTTCTGACTGGACCAATTGTTATCTATTACTTGAATCGGGTCGTCACTTTCTGGAACGGCTGCGTACGCCGTGCTAACCATTGCTCCTGACGCTATACCTGCAGCAATAGCGCAGGCAAATACTTTTGCGCTTCTTTTCATAGTGGTGTGCTCCTCAATGTTTTATTGTTCTCGTGAGTAGAACGAGACAAAAGCAGACTACACCAATTACAGTGTATCTCAAATCATTTTTGTACCATTTACGACTTTTGGAATAGTATTGGTATTGCGAGAGGTTTAAATATGATGGAGATTGGTACAACTCCGAAGAGCACGAAGTTGAAATATTTAAGGCAGAAAGGTAATGCAGTGAAGGCTGCAAAAGCCTCGTTCGAGGCTTTTTGCTACTGAAGGCGGGCAGTAATGTTGACTACAAGGCAGCCAGGGCTTTATCAGCGCGATCAAACCACATACGAGAAATAAGATTGTCTTTAGACAGTTTAATACCAAGCACGTCAGTCCCAGTGTGTCGGTACTTCAAATCTTCAAATATGTTCCGCGCTAGTTGACGGTTACCCATTTCTTGGTGCGCGACACCTTCACTGTACAAAGCGGTGTCGTAGTAGTTGGAGTCTGGATAATCTTGTCGCAGCTGCTTCATGCTTTTTTCAGCGGCGCGATAATCCTGCTTGTCTATTAGGTCGATATAACCGCGCAAATAGGCAGCGTCATCGGCAAGGTAGCTATCGCCGTGTAGTATTTCTAGTGATTCAAGCTCAGCAACTGCAAGATCAAGATGACCAGCTTCGCGAGCATTCATTGCTGTTAAGTACATATCAAAGTCGTCACCATCACCGTAGAGTGCAGCTTCTTTCAAAACTGGCGCTTTAATGGCGGCTTTAAATTTGTTTTTGGTGGCAGGTTCACCCTGCATATAGTCATCGTAGGCCACCAGCGATTTTTCGTAGTCACCCGATTTTTCTAGCGATTTTGCTTGATAGTAAGTTTGTTCGTGTTCATTCTGTTCTTCGGTGGCTTGAACAATCGTATCAAAGTCTATGTCTAAGGCCGCTTTTTTACGACCGTCAGTCAGCGGTTCAAAATTAATTTTCAGGTTTATCGCTTCTGCCGGCTGCAACACAATTTCGTCGTAAAAATCAGTAGTGAATTCATCAGAGTGATCACCGGTGACTTTAACGGTTTTAATGGGGTAGACATCTGCGCCGCGATTTGAAATTTGAATGACTTGCGAAGATGTTGTACCAACGTCGCGAGTACCAAAATAAAAGTCTGGCACCGACACGTGTAAGTAGCTGTCACCACCGCCTTTAACAGGCGCGGCAGGAGAGCCTCCACTGCAAGCTTGTAACAACAACAGAGTGCTTATGCAGGCAGCGATATTGGTTTTATTAAAACGTATCATGGTGTCAACTCAAGCAGCGTTACTTTGTTGGTTCTCTGCACTGTCAACTTGAAAGTAGTCCAGAGCCATTTTGCAGTTTCGAACTGCTTGATCGGATTCTGTTGCATCTTCAGCTGGCTGAATTTGTTCGCTGGCTTGCTCTATTTCTGATTTTGCAGCTGCGATCTGTTCTCTTATAGAGCGCATTGCCGCGGTAAGCTCGCTGGATATTTCACCAAACTCACGATTGTCTGATGAACGCAGGCGAACATCAAGATTGCCATTACCAATTTCACGTAGCGTACGCTTAATAGCCAACAGCGGATGACCCAGCTTTCGAGTGATATAAACACTCAACGCAACCGTGATAAACGCGTTAATCAACATCATGCTGATAACCCACTTTGCCAATACGGCCGATAAACTTGGTACAGCCTCGTTCACCAACTGCATGTCTTCAGAAACGAAGAACAGTGGGGCAACGCCTTCTACCAAGCTATTTAGCATCTGGTTGTAGAAGAATCCCATCAGCACGGTGGTGATCACCAGATAGAGCATGGCGAATGCCAGCACACGCCGAATTTCGCGCGCTTGAAAGGTTTTGTCTTTCAATATCGAAAGAGGAAAAATTGAGTCGGACGAACGCGCCATGTTAGTGCCTATTGATACCTTCAGTAGTACTTAAGAAATCGGCACTGTCGCGCAAAACTTGAACCCCTAATTGGGCCATCAGGGGCCTGTACACTGGGTACAGCCACGTTATAATTGGGCGTTATTTCACATATATTGCTGTTTGAATGGAAGCTGAGATAAACACCATAATAGATACAGGCACCGCTTTCTCGATTGCGGGCTTGGCGTACTTGGTCAGTGCAACATCAGCCTGTGTACATGTGCTGCTTAATAAGCAAAATGTTAGTGCTGCAGTTAGCTGGATTGGTGTCATTGTACTTTCCCCGTTTTTCGGGGCCGCCCTGTATTGGCTATTTGGCATTAATCGTATTCGGCGGCGTGCACAAGCTGAAATGCGGGAGCGCGTGGAAGCTGAGTACGATGCAAAGCAACCCCAGCGGGTAAACCAAGTCGCCGATATGACGCACCTGGCGGATGCCCAGCAGCGCTTATTTCACACCGGTTTATCCATTCATAACTCGCCGTATCTTGCCGGCAATACCATTGACGTTCTCATGAACGGCGTAGCTGCATTTCCGCGCATGCTAGAGGCCATTGCTACGGCAAAGAAAAACGTTGTTCTGTCGAGTTATATATTTGAATACGATGCTGTTGGGAAGCAATTCGTTGACGCACTAAGTGATGCGCACTCTCGTGGTGTATCAGTGTATGTATTGATCGATGGGCTTGGCGTAGGGTATGGGCTTAGCTTAGTAAAAGCAGATCGGATTCTGCGCAAAAACGCGGTGCCAACCGCGCGCTTTTTACCAGCGGTATCAGCCTCTGGTACTCGTTTTATAAACTTACGCAATCATCGAAAAATTCTCAGTGTCGATGGGGTGTGTGCGTTTGTTGGTGGTATGAATATTCGAGCAGGTAATTTGTTGGATGCCAATCACCCACATCAAACTCAAGACGTGCACTTTTGTATTGAAGGACCGGCCATAAACCAAATTAATCGAGTATTTGAGGAGGATTGGCAGTTTGCAACGGGGCAGAGTATTTCACTGGCTCGGTTCGAAGGTAAAACCGCAGGCAATGTCACTTGCAGAGTCTTGGTCGATGGGCCAGATGACAACTATAAAAAGCTTGAATTGACGCTTATTGCAGCGATTAACTCAGCTCGACAAAACATCACTATTGCGACTCCCTATTTCTTGCCAGACATGGCTGTTGTAAGCGCTTTGCGGTTGGCAGCTCTGCGTGGCGTTAATGTGCGAGTTCTGATACCGGCGATCAATAATTTGACAGTAGTGAATTGGGCTATGTGCGCAAACGAGACAAGTTTATTAAAGGCGGGTATTAAGATCTTTCGCTCGCAGCCGCCGTTTGATCATAGCAAGCTTTTTGTTGTGGACAGTTGTTGGAGTTTAATTGGCTCTAGTAATTGGGATGCCAGAAGTCTGGAACTGAACTTTGAGATTAATGTTGAGTGCTTTGATGAAGCGTTCGCTCAGCAGCTTGATCAGGTGTTAACAGCAAAATTTGAAAGCGCCAATAGGGTTGTTGCTGTTGAACGCTCATTGCCTGTTCGATTACGGAACAGTTTTTTCAGACTCTTTACACCGTATTTATAATCGGTGTTGTAACTGGTTGATCTGGCACTTTGAATAAACGAAATTATTTACCGCAGTCAATTGAACATGCGGAAAGTATCCAAGTGTTAGGCAGGCCAGAAGTAGAAGAACTGGGCCCGACTATTCGTTGTCTTGTGTGGAACATCTACAAAGCGAAGCGCAGTAATTGGTTGGCTGATTTCAGTGATCTTGTTGTTGATCGCGACCTTGTGTTGTTGCAAGAAGCCGTTGTTAATGCACCATCTGATATTTTGTTCGGTGTCAATGAGCGCTGCGAATGGGTTATGGCATGTAGTCACCAGCACCCTAAAAGTGGCGTTATTACTGGTGTTAAAACTGGCTGCACCGCTAGGGTAGAAAAACAAAGTGTGCATCGCTCAAGACACACTGAGCCTGTCGTTAAAACGCAAAAACTACTATTGGAAACCCACTACAGTTTAGCTAACTCCACACAGTCGTTAATGGTGCTCAATATGCATGCAATCAATTTTGTTGGTGTTAAGAAATACATCGATCAGCTGGAGCAGTTGAGTGATGCCTTAAACCGGCATGATGGTCCAGTTATATTGGCTGGGGATTTTAATACTTGGAGCTTAAAACGCATGGCGCATTTTAAAGGGCGAGCAGAGCAGGCAAATTTAGTTGAAGCTAGTATGACTCGGGACACTAAGATAGCGCATTTTCACCAGCATCTCGATCACTTGTTTTATCGCGGATTAAGCTTACGTTCTGTGGAATCCATGCAGCACATAACGTCGTCCGATCACTCACCTATATCGGCGACGTTTGTGCTTGAATGATTACTGTGGCTCGCTCTTAGGAACCACGCACTAGCATAATTAGCGTTATAACAAACAAAATTACACCGCCAAGCAGCATGGCTGTTGTTATCCAGTCTTTTGATGTGCCACGTGGTCCGTTTTCAAGCCAATGTTTGGCCACAGGTAGCATTCTGAATATCATGAAACCAAGTATGACGGCCCATGAAATTTTCATCCACATTGGTAAATCCATCTAGCTCTCCTTAATTAAACTGGGTATCAATTAGTTAAGTCTATTTTGAGTCAGCCTAAACTAAAACGGGCCGCTAAGTTGCGGCCCGAAATAAACAATAAGGTGGTTAGGCGAAAAGGCCTAACCGCCGTACTTAGTCGTCCATTATACCAAGTAGGTGTAACAGGCTAGTAAAGATGTTGTAGATGTTTAGGAACATTGAAACAGTGGCACGAACGTAGTTTGTTTCGCCACCGTTAATGATTCGGCTGGTGTCGAACAGGATGAAACCACTCATTAATAAGATGATGCCTGCTGACAGCGCTACGCTCATTGCTGGAATAGCCAGAAACAAGTTCGCGATGGCTGCACCGAAAACAACGATTAGGCCAACCATCAAAAAACCACCCATGAAGCTGAAGTCTTTTTTGGTGGTAAGAACGTAGCCGCTCAATGCCAAAAAGATTGCGCCAGTACCGCCCATGGCTGTTGAAACCAAAGTAGGGCCGTTAGCCAGTGATAAATAGGATTGCAGCATTGGTCCTAAGCCAATACCTAGCAGTCCGGTGAAGCCGAAAACCACCCAAATGCCCGCTGCTGATTCGTCAACGCGCGGTAACACGAACCACACTAAGCCGATAGCGCCAAAAGTACACAGCATGGCTACTGTGGATGGAATGTTCAGGAATATAGACACCGCTGCCATCGCTGCGCTGAATAACAACGTCATTGACAGGAGGATGTACGTATTTTTAAGTACTTTGTTTGTTTCTAATGCACGTGTAGTCGTGCTATTAGGAAACGACGTTGAGTTTGACATTTTCGACTCCCGAGTGATGTCTGTAATTTCTGGTCAATCTGTGGCGATTTAGCTGTTGCCACTGCGCTGCTTATTTCTAGCTGCAATAATAACACCGCTTGCCTTGCATAGAAGGTAGGGCTCGCAATGCTCACTTTCAAGTAATGATTGGTCAGTTTTCAACCAATTTAACGGCCAATATGTATAAATAATTCAATAGTTTATGGCATTTATACGGCTTGTGACAACATTTCAGATCATTAGCTACCTGATCAGATGTGAACCAGGCTCCAAAGTTCGCCCAATGGCGTGAAAATTGGTTACAATACGCGGCTACGGAGAGTTGGCAGAGTGGTCGAATGCGGCAGTCTTGAAAACTGTTGAGGTGTTAAAGCCTCCGGGGGTTCGAATCCCTCACTCTCCGCCATCTATACGAGCATTGTCCTAATGCGGCGTACTAATCTAATAAGAATCTAAATTGATACCCGTGAGGGGAGGCGAACCCTTGTTCACGGAATACCTATTTCAATCTCGCAGCTAGCATCTCCAGTATCGGTACCTGCCTGGCCATTACAGATATCACCGGACGACGGGCCGCCGACCAGCATATCGTTTCCATTTCCACCATAGAGCGTATCGGAGCCGCCCTGGCCATAAACTTGATCATTATCAGCACCGCCATTCAACACATCATTGTCGGGTCCGCCGTAAAGTAAGTCGTCGCCGTTTCCGC
This sequence comes from Laminaria ephemera, assembly GCA_036873875.1. NCBI lineage: Eukaryota > Phaeophyceae > Laminariales > Laminariaceae > Laminaria > Laminaria ephemera. The sequence goes on along the minus strand of JAYJMJ010260503.1, from coordinate 629 downwards.
CATTGATATTGTCGTTACCACTGCCACCCTGAAGAGTATCTATTGAGTCCTGTCCTCTGATAGTGTCGTCGCCGCCTTGGCCATTGATGTTATCTTGGCCATTGCCACCATTGATAAAATCGTTACCGTGACTGCCTATGATGGTGTCATTTCCGTTAGCCCCTCGCAGATCATCTGCATCGGGGCCTCCGTAAATTAAATCATTACCCACACTGCCAGTCGCAAACTTTCCGGTACCCACGGTTGCGCCTGAGCCGGTGTAGATAGTGTCATTTCCAGCGCCACCATTGATTCCGTCTATACCTTGTCCACCGTAGATCATGTCGTTGTCGTTTTGACCATAGAGCATGTCGTCACCGTTCTCACCGTAAATGAAGTCTATGCCATCGCCACCAAATATGGTGTCGTTACCAGCATTGCCCATAATAGAGTCGTCTCCGGTTCCAGCTGAAATTTGGTCATTACCTGATCCGCCAAATATAAGATCTTCACCTGCGCCACCATAAATAAAATCATTGCCGCCTTCACCGCATATAACGTCATCGCCGCCCAAGGCAATAATCGTTTCGGCATTGGGTGTACCGAGAATAACGTCGGGTCCTTGTGTTGGTGTGTCCCCAGTTGCTAAA
>JAYJMJ010260477.1:0-14811 GCA_036873875.1 Laminaria ephemera | reverse complement strand
GCCTACAACCTTTATATTTCGGAGGTTGTAGGCACCTTGTGGGTTTCCTACATTGCTCAACGCCTCCACAAGGATATGTTTGCGCGCACGTTGGAGAATGGGGGGGTTCCGGCCACCTGTGCATATATCGTTGGATCCCGACTGGTATTTTGCTATGCCTGCTCATGTGTTGGTGTATCGGGGCTGATACTTTGAATTTCATCAAAGTCGATTGTTCGTTGAGGTAAAGAGTTCTCCCAAAGAGACGTGTCACGTAAACGTTGGACGCTTCACCCACGGTAGCACCCTTTACGAGTTAAGGCGACCCGAGCTATCGTTTTCGATTGTAACTCTATTGCCACCGCCCACTGTGTAGCGCGAGCGGTCTCGTATACGTATTATGGTGGCGGAGCGTAAATATCACTTTGAAGGCCGCGCGAATGGCCATGAACCGCGGTAAAGTTGGCCCGCACAGTGCTCGCGCCACACCGTATGCTTTTGGTCAGGCGTCTGCGCATGATGTTGATCGATGCGCGCTTTAGTTGCTCCTCCAACGGTTTTCTGAGGATGTTTCATCTTGAGCCGTGTAGCATGGGGACACACAGCACCCCCTGGATGAAGCCGTGCGTTTATCGGGGGAGAAACATTCCTGTTGACACTACACACTCCCAGACGGTTTCAAAACCATTTTGCACTCCTCGTGCCCTTAACAAAATGCTCCAGCTAAACGTCCCGGTTTTTCTAGATATCTTTGATGTTATACAGCTGCTGAAACGACGCGAAACTCAATTTTTGACAATTGCCGTTGCCCATATACTACCCTTCGCGTGCGTGGCAGGGGGATTTCTGCGACTCGATCGGTTGCCCGGCCGGCTACACCCCGATCACCGACGCCCAACTTGTGGAGTGTGATGGCACGTGTCTGGAGTCGGAGTGTTGCGAAGCGTTCTGCTCATACCACGCGTGCCCCGACAACTATGTCCCCATCGTAGACGCGGCCACGACATTGTGCGATGACTCCGGGTGCACCGACGCCCTGTGCTGCGGTAAGAACCAAACGTCTGTTTCGGTGCTACCCCATCTCTAACCCTTCATAAGCAAGGCCGTTGAGTTTGTCGGCTGAGACAAATGCTACGGGAGTAGTGCACCATTCTTTTTGTGAGGCTTCTCACTCGAGAAGCTAATATACCTCACCCAAAAAATGATTTTGAGTAAAATATGACAGTGCAACCCAATGAACAAGCCCATGGCCTTGGCATACAAAAAACGCATACGTATTGCAAAACAAGAGAAGCACATTGGAAAACAAGAACACGTCCTTTCGACGAGTTTGGGTTAAGGAGCCGCGTCATTCAGAAAACAAAAAAAGCCAAATAGTGCTACTTGTATCGTAGCTCGCGTCCCTACTAGAAGTATTATGTGATCCGACAAGATATTAGTTGGTTTCGTATTCCAGTCTTTTTGGACTTTGGGTTGGTTGTCTTTAAATCGCCTGCTTTTTTACGGAGGGCCATAGCAATCAGGACCTACGATACACTACTATATGTACCCCGGTAAAATTGTCGACCCATGCTACGGTCGAGGTGCTCCCTTACTCTTCTGGCGCTCCTCGCTTGTGGAGCTCTATACCTCTCCCACAAAACAGATATGGGGCAAAATGAAAGTGCTGCCCGATTAACAATCCCATGACCCAGATACACACGGTATACAACAAAAGTTATTCCAAAACTAAAGAACGAAATTCCGACGATTTTGGGTTAAGGAGCCTGGATATTCAGGGGGCGTTTCTGCCAAAACGTGATACCTCTATCGTAGCACGCGTCAGTCGCCGACTAGTTATGAATTGACTGAACAGGTATTTGTGATTTTTTTCGGGGTGGGGGGGGGGGGGTGGGGGGGCCGCTGTTACAGTAGTTGGTTGAAAAATGTCGGAGACATGATTTTCGCTGGCTATATACTGTGATCGCTGCGCGGCGTTCTGCTGTTATCACGCGTGCCCCGATAATTACGTCTCCATCGAAGACACGGCCACGACAATGCGTGCGGCGACTCCGGATGCACCGACGCCTTGTGCGGCGATAGGCAAACAATCTTAGTTTCACAAGAGTCTGTATGTCGCGGGCTAGTTATTTGTTGGTGTTTTAGGTAAGACGCATAGTAAGGTAGAGGTGCACCATTTTTTTCTGAGGCTGCTCACTTGTGTAGCTCTGTACCTCTCCCAAAAACTGATTTGGGGGAAAAACAAAGGTGCTACCCGATGAACAATCCCATGGCCTAGGTATACAACGAGAATTGGTTCAAAACAAAAAGAAATTCCGACGATTTTGGGTTCAAGAGCCCTGTGATTCAGAAACCGTTTCGGAACAAAAGTGCTACCTTTATCGTAGCACGCGTCGTTTGGGTTTTGGCTAAGACGCAGGGGAAGGTTGAGGTGCACCATTTTATTTTTCGGGCTCTTCGCCTAGGGAGCTCTAACCCTCACCCCAAAAACCGATACTTTCTTTCGAGAAGAATAAAAGTGCAACCCGATGAACAAACCTATGGCCTAGGTATACAAACAAAATCAGGCCGCTAAACAAAAATGGCATTCGGACGATTTTGGGTTAAGGAGCCCCGTCATTCAGAAACAGAAACGCCGAAAAGTGCTACCTCTGTCGTAGCACGCGTCGTAAACAGTGTTAGGGCTGTGCGTTCGCTTACTGTAAGTCGCCGCCTATTACGGAGAACCATAGGATTGAGGACCCACGATGTACACAAAAACCTATACGTGCCACTGTTTCTACTAACCATATCTGGTCCTGAGTACTACGTTCCCCCGTAATAGTCAATTGGTTGGCTAGAGGTATTTGAGTTTGTTGTGTGGACCGAGACTACGGAAACGGGGTGGCTTTTTTCGACTACGTATCTGACCGAATGGCTACCCTATTTCTTTTGAAAGCTAAGATTTCGTGGGTTCAGGCGTCGAGATATACGCCGCCGCCATGGAGTTGTTAATTCTGCTGAGACAAACAAAACGCCTTTGGAACGCGTGCTACGGTAGAGGCAGCAGGTTTTGGCTAAAAGTCCGTTCCGAATGGCGGGCCTCCTTAATCCAAAAACATTTTGACGTGTAACTATTCCGCAAAAGCGAGGAGCCTCACAACGAAATGGTGTGCACCTTAATCGTGGCTGTGTGTCAGGTGTCCCCCCCTGCTGCTGCTGCTGTCCTGACGCGTGCTACGGTTGAGGTAGCACTTTTTCGGCTTTTTTGTTGCCGAATGAAGGGGCTCCACATATATATATATATAACCCAAATTCGTCGGAATGCCATATTCTTGTTTTGCAGCAATCTGAGTTTTTTTGTATTCCTAGGCCATAGGTTTTCTTCGTCGGTTTGCACGTTCATTCTTACCAAAATCTGTTTTTTGGGTGAGGTTCAGAGCTCCTCAAGTGAGGAGCCTCAGAAAGAACATGGTGCACCTCTACCGTAGCATTTGTCATCAGGATATCCTACACTAGAACTAGTATAGTAGATCCTACACTAGAACTAGTATAGGAGATCCTACACTAGAACTACAGAGTAAAGGTGCTTTCTTTCTGAGGCTCCACAATGGAGGTCTATACCCCTCCCAAATCCTGACTTGGGGAAAATTTAAAAGTGCTACCCCATGAACAATCCCATGGCCTAGGTATACAACGAAAGTTATTTTTAATAAAAATACCGGAATTCCGACGATTTTCGGTAAAGGAGCCCCGTCATTCAGAAAACGTTTCTGCCAAAAAGTGCCTACCTCTATCGTAGCACCCGTCATGCGTTTCTCACGTATATTTCTTGAGCAAGGCACAACGCCACTCGCCCGAGTGGCCTACGCCTGACGATGAAAATGGGTGTACCCTGTCTCCCGTAGCCTTGGACTGCAATAGCAACAGCATGTATATGATGCGTTGGGCGGCTCTACTATCGCCAATGAGGGCTATCGATTGTCACGTTTTCCAATCTAGTGTCGTCGGCGATGTATATCGGTGCGGGGTAATACTTCCCCGTCGTATTGTGTGGGCAGAAATCTGCGCGTTGTTAGCATCAATGGATGATTTTGGTCTGATGTGCTTACACCCTGAACCACAGCAGCAGTTCGTGCCAGCACCTTACGGAATTGAGAGTTCAGCAGCATTTGCTAGGCACTTGTGCAACACCTGAGATTAAAGTTTTGATGGGAATATGCTCGCGACAGGTGGGACAACCCACCGCTGAGAAACAACCGAATTAGAGATATTACGATTCTGGCGGTAACTGCGAGTGGCTTGGGTGGTATCGCTTCCTGAATCATCGCTTACTCAATAATTAGAGCGTAAAAACGTGTTCTCGGTGAAACCGGCGTTCACGCGACGTACTAGTGGGTCTCGTTTTGAAATCCCTTGGTATCAGATTATCACTGCTGTAGGGCGTCCCCCTTTGAACTTGTCATTGATACATGTATGTGCCTGGCTACCATTACGACAATGTGCTGGACAAGTTTCTACGGGATTTTACTCATAAAACATCTCCAAAATGAAAAATAGAACCAAAGGGGAATTAGTTGTGACTTGACGATTTGCTGCACGAAAAAAAACACCTCCTTCATTGGCAAGCGTTGAAATGGTGTTTTCGGCAAAATATGCATGCTACGATAGAGGGTGCACCCTTTTTTTCTGAGGCTTGTCTCTTGTGGAGCTCTATACCACTCCAAACAACTGATCTGGGTAAAAATTATAAGCAACACCCGATGAACAATCCCATGGCCAAGGTATACAATGAAAGGTATTGCAAACATACCATCGAAAATCCGACGTTTTTAGGTTACGAAAGGAGTCCCCGTCATTCACAAAACGATTCTGACAAAAGGAGCTACTTCTATCGTGGTACGCGTCAAAAACGGCGTGATCTCACCAATGCGTCCCCTCCGACAAAGATTTCCCCCCAGTTCGTTCAACTGTAAGCAGCGCGTTTTCATCGTTTGCCAGCTTGGGACAACATATCCTACCTTGATCGTTTGGCCCACACGAATTCGAAGTAGTTTGTCTTCACAACCGTAGGCGCAGTTCCACTCTCGGGTTACTGTATTGCGTCCTCTTTTTAGTTTTTAACGTTGGCTTTGCGCGTCTCCCCGTCTGTTGCACGGTAAGCCGCACGCCGTCATCGGTGGGCAGCGTTGTACAGGCGGTTCAATGCTCCGGTAAAGGTGGACCATTTTTTGTTTTCCTGAGGCTCTTCGCTTGAGGAGCTATATCCTCCTCCCCATAACCAAATTGCGGAAAACTAAAAGTACTACCCGATGAACAATCAGATGACCTAGGTATACATCGCATATTATTGCAAGAAAAGAACGAAATTCAGACTATTTAGGGGGTGAAGAAGCCCCGTCATTCGGAAACAGTCTCAAGCCATAAACTGCTGTTACCTCTACCGTAGCACACGTCCGTTATCGTGCAGTACCAACGCGTCCCAGGGCTCTCATCTCAACCCCTTTGCTACTTCAAAGGGAATGAGCGTCGAGAAAACGTGAAGATTACAACATTACGCACGATTCAGGCCGGGTTGCTGGGGACGGTGGAATTGTCTCCGAAGCGCCGCGCAAAGACATGTACGACGCGCGCCCATCATGATGACGGTACCACTGTTGACACATCATACGATAGAGGTGCACCATTTTGCTTCTGGGGCTCCTACTTGTGGAGCCCTAAACCTCACCCAAAAACTGATATTGAGAAGAATGAACGTGCCGGCCAATGAAGAAGCCTATGGACTAGGTATACAAAACAAATCATGTTACAAAACAAGAATGACATTCCGACGATGTTGGGTTAAGGAGCCCCGTCGTTCAGAAACAGAAAAGCCGAAACGTGCTACCCCTATCGTAGCACGCGTACGAAATGCCGCGCAAAGGCATGTACGACGCGCGCTCATCATGGATGACTCATTTTTTCTTGTCTTTTTTTTTGCTTGTCCCATCCATTGTCTCCGCCCGTTTTCTTTCTCCTTCTCCCTCACTACTACGGAGGACCATAGTAATCGGGACCCACGATATACACAAAAACCTATGTACGACACTGTTTTTACTTACCATATTTGGTCCTGATTACTATGTTCCCCCGTAAATAGTCGTAAGTTGGATCCGGGGCCACTAAGCGGGCTCTTCTCCCCCCTCCCCCCTACTGGACGCACATCAATTTTTATCGCGAGAAGATTTTAGCTCTCCCCTCGTCGACTCGAGTCGAATTGTGCTTAGCCACGCTAGATATGAAAGTCTCCATACCGAGATTTGAAACGCTGACTTAATCTTGGTAGTCGGTTAACCCCTTGACCACCGGGGCGACCAGAACCTGCCACTGTTGCACGCTCTTGCTAGAAGGTTGATAAGGCCGCGGTTGTCAATTTGTTAGATCGTTGTACCTCTACCCAAAACTGTTGTAACACCGTTGGTGCCGTTGGCCTTTGCGCGTCTTTCCGGTCGCGCCACAGAAGGAAGCAGCGCGTCTTCATCGGCGGGTACCACGGACATCATCTCCTACCCCGTGGATGACACAGTCGACGATGGCGATGACGACCTCAATGACGACCTCGAATTCGACATGGACGAGGACGACAGCGTCACAGAAGCAAGTAGCGCGTCTCCATCGGTGGGCACCACGGACATCATCTCCTACCCCGTGGATGACACAGTCGACGATGGCGATGACGACCTCGATGGCGACCTCAATGATGACCTCGAATTCGACATCGACGAGGACGACAGCGAGGGGGCAAGTTCAAACTTTGGTTTTATATTTACCCGTGCTACGGGTGTGTGTGCGTGTTGTTCATGTCAAACTGGTATTCCCACCCTCCAACATCCAGCACATCTGGTACGGTAGAAAGTCGAATTAAGTGAAAGCGTCCGGTCAAAGTCGATAGAGACGCGTGCTACTAATAGTACGATAGAGGTAGCACTTTTTGGTTTTAAGCCGTTTTCTGAATGAAAATGACGGGGCTCCTTAACCCAAATTCGTCGGGATGCCGTTGTTGTTTTGCAAAATTATTTGTTTGCATACCTAGGCCAAGGGTTTGTTGATCGGGTTGCACTTTTAGTTTACTCAAAATCAGTTTGGGGGTGAAGTACAGAGCTTCTCAAGTGAGGAGTCTCAGAAAAAAACTGGTGCACCTCTATCGTAGAATGTGTCTAGAGTAGTTATTAACACGGGGGGCTATATTATTATTATTTCGTCCGGTAGACGCGGGCTACGTACGATAGAGGTAGCACTGTTTGGTCGTTTATGGTTGTCCGAAGAACCGGGGGTTGCACATTATTGTGTTTTTTGGCGTAGCCATGGTTGACCCACCCTAACCCTAACCCTCACCCAAACCCGTACGAAAAAAAAAAAACGTGCCGCCGAAACGTGCCACGACGTGCCACGGGGCAAAATGGTTGGAAATGTCTAATAATGTGTATCACTGGAAGAACCGGGCTCCTTAACCGAAAATCGTGGGGATGTCATTCTTTTTTTGGCAATGTTAATATTTTGTGTACCCAGGCCATGGGTTTTTTCGTCGGGTGACTGGAGGACGGTAGGGGGGGCACCTTTAGGTCGTTTTGTTTCAGCCAATCATAACCACTCGGAAGAGTTGACCATATTTTCTTGTTTTCGCTGTTTTGGTTTTTGATTTGGAAAGATTTGCACCACCTTAGGATTGTTTACTATACGCCCTGCGCCAAACAAAACCGAAAAACCCCCACTTTGAGAGAGGTATGGAGTCATTTGACCCAGTGGCCAAAACGTAGAAGTGAAAATGTTAGTGTAACACCCCGCTACCGCCGTAGCACCAGTTTGTGGTTGAAGTGCGGAGCTCAAGTGAGGATTCTCAGAAAAAAGCTGGTGCACTTCGGTCGTAGCTTGTGTACTCTGGTCTGATTGGTAGCCTCTCCTATGTCTCAAGTCGTTGGCTTCCGGACTGCAGCAGTGCTGTTTGCCCAGCCGGAAGTTTGTTCCGGCGATTTGCGAAATGTTGGCGTGATACTTTGGCTTGGAGCCCAGTCCCTCTGAAGTGACAGTTTTACCAACGAAACGATAACTTGCTTGCTGTAGCTGTTACCTATCCGAGGCATGTATAGACACAATCCACACCAGGGGGAAACAATCTCTTGATGTTTAACCGACCACACCCACCTTCCCACTCGTGGCAATCTTACCCAAGCACGTGAAATGTTTCTGCACGGCAGGGGGTTTTCTGCAACTCCATTGGCTGCTCGAGTGGTTACACCCCTATCGAAGATGCCCAAAACACTCTGTGTGACGGCACGTGCTCGGAGTCCCAGTGTTGCGAGGCATTCTGCTCTTACCACGCGTGCCCCAGCGGCTACGTTCCCATTACGGATGCCTCCACGACTATGTGCGACGACTCCGGGTGCACCGACGCCTTGTGCTGCGGTAAGAACCATTAGGGAGAGGGGTAGGCCTTTAGGTTTGCCGACCACAAGTCACTGAGTAGTTGTTTGTTTGCTAGAGACTGGTCGTACGGTAGGATGTTAAATTATCATTTTCACTACCGCGTTTAGGCCTCTCCGGCGAGTGACTCATTATTTCTCTCCAAACAGGAGTTTCTTTCTGTTGGCGCAGCGCAAGTGACAAGGATCCCAAGGTAGTGCATATTGCAAACCCAAAAGAGCATTAAAAAACACCTGGAAGACCGCGAACAAATAGGGCAGTCACTCTTCCGAGTGGCTCCGGACGGCTAAAAAAAAACTGAGCCCCCCCCCTACCGCACAACAAATCGGGATACAGTTTGGTTGGGACATTGAGGTTGCTGACTGCGAGTCGTCGATTCGTTTCTTGGCTAGGCAAAACGTTTAGTACTGCCAGGCGCTCGGCCCGTACCGCTTGCTGCGCCCCAACAACTACGTCCCCATCACCGATGCCGCCACGTCCATGTGCGACGATTTCGGGCGAACCGACGCCTTCGGCTGCGGGGATATAAAATATTCGAAAGATGACTTCGTGGTAAAACACACTTGATACATTTTTCTGAGGCTCCTCAACTGCGAAGCTCTGTACACCCCGCCTAGACATGGGCTTCAAGAAGCGGTGTGATCGTATGACATGGGCTTCAAGAAGCAGTGTGATCATATTTCAGTGAAAGACCCTGTGACCTACTATTAACAAATCTCATACATCGAATGGCGTTGGAAAAACACACATGGGATTACAACAACGCTGCTGTGGCTAATTGCTCAGTTAGAGACCCCAATCAGGAAGGAATGGCTTGTCCAACAAGGGTTGAGTACATGAATAACCGTAGCTTGGTTCGCATCACTCCTTGATATCGTTTGCTCCGCGCGTGTCCGCGTTCAATCCACAGTAAGACCACGTCGGCATCGGTGGACGTCGTACTCAAGGTGTTCACAACGAATTTGGCGTTAACGCGAAGTAAGCGCCCTTCAACACCGTCGCCACTGACGCACCATTTGTTCCGCGCGTCTCCTCGGTATGGCCACAGTAAGCATGTCTACATCGGCGGGAAGCGCGGACTCCGCGATCGTCCTTTTGGACGACGATACCGGCGCCGCAGCCGACTCCGAGGTGACAAAATTGCACAGTAGGGGTGTAGCACTGTTTCATTCCGGGGATGTTTCGCAACTCCATTGGCTGGTCAGGCTGCTACACTCTTCGTATTATATAGAAATCGATACACTGGTCGACGCCCCTCTGCCCCCCTCCACCCTCGGCACCCGTACCGATTTGTCGTTTTCGCGGGACAGGCGTTGTTGTGCAACTCCATTGGGTGCCCAGATGGCTACACCCCGATCGAAGACGCACAAAGCACTCTGTGCGACGGCGACACGTGTTCGGAATCCCAGTGCTGCGAGGCATTCTGCTCGTACCACGCGTGCCCCGACAGCTACGTTCCCATCACAGATGCCGCCACGACTCTGTGCGCTGACTCCGGGTGCACCGACGCATTGTGCTGTGGTAAGACAATGCCCGAAAGTCGCGTAACACATTCAGAACTCGGCCCTTGTTTTGAGGACAACTTAGTCGGTATATTCGAGTATTAGATTCTCGAGCCCACAGCGTGCAGCGTGTGCTTCAATGTCGATCACGATTTATACTTGTAGAAGATGGAACAAGCCAGATAAACCAAAAACGAACCCTACACGCACCAAGTGTCAACTATTTTCTGTACCTACCTCGGTGGTACCGGCGTCAAATCGATTTAGTCTACCAGTTGCCCTTGCGCCACCCTTCCTTCCCAATGAGATGTCATCTCCGCCCTGCGTGATGATCCACATTCAGTGAATGACACAATGTCTATATTGGACGTAAACAGCGATGACTACTCCTACTCCCGCACATTTGTGAGCGAAGACCAATCTGTTGTACATGTCGAGCTCAAATCTCGATCGCTCACAGACTGATGACATTGATATTCGCTGACCTGACTCTGATGTATGTTGACCTCAGCGCTACTTTCAATCTGCGTTTGGCGTTGACATTTGTTGGCGTGACTTTGATCTATGTTGGCCACCGCGCTTCTTGCTGTCTGGTTGTTCCACAGTGGCATTGAGCGACGTAACGACTTCGTTCCTTGACGACAACGACGACTACTCCTTCAGCTTTTCGGACAGTGTCGCATCTTCTTCATCTGGAGGCAGCTATGACTTCTCCTACTCCTCCTAGTCGACAACTATCTCCCGACGACAACGACGAACTATGTGACGGTCAGCTCCGCCGCCTCCCTTGCGTCAAGTACGACTGCCAGTCGTACCACAACGGGCCCTACGATAGCGGTGGAACGTTTTGGCCGGAACCAATTCCAGCTGACGGGGATCCTCAACTGTGGGACAACTCAATATATGGATATAAGCGTACATTATTTCTCAATTTCAATTATTGATTGAGGTAGAGAGCTCCGCACGAGAGGAGCCTCAAAAACGAGTAGGTGCATTCGTATAGCTAGCGTGCATCCGATGCAGTAGTACATACACGGCCGTCGAACCTTTCAAACTGACGGGAATATGGAGGGCGTCACGGACATACAGTAGTTCTTGTCGTTGGTACAACAGCCATGGCGGCCGATAGCGGCCGATAATGTGGGTACATTAATGAAGGCGACGGGGTGTGAAACTGGAGATGCGTGTGCTTGCTACGATAGAGGTAACAACGTTTTGGATGTAACGGTTTCTGAATGACGGGGGTCCTTAACCCAAACTCTTCGGACTTTCATTTTGTTCGGGAAATATGTTTCGTTGTGTTCCTAGCCCATGGGATTGTTCATCGGGGAGCAGTTATATTTTTCCCCAAATCACTTTTTGGGAGAGGTAAAGAGCCCCTCAAGCGAGGAGCCTCAGAATTACAATCGTGCACCTTTTATACCGGAGCATCGCGGACCCGACCCGGCCGACGTCGACCGCGGTCAAGCTTCTGTCGTAGCGGCTTTTGATATGGAGGCATCGCCACTCCTGCGCGGTAGAACCCAGTCGGACACATTAAATTCATTACTCAATTTCCGATCCACACGCCTTTGTCACAATAGACGATAACCCTCGCGGGGCACATTAAAATTCATGACCCAATTTCCCATCCACTCGCCTTTGCTGCAGTAAACGACGACCCTCTCTCGGAGACGCAGGATCGGCAGGCATGGGGCTGCTGCTCACAACGACGCTCGCGGACGATGCCACGTAGTTAGAAGTGTAGCCGAGTGAGGTCGTCCTTGAGTAGGTAGGTGTAGCATTGATATAGGTAGGTGTAGTATTGAGTAGGAGTAGTAGCATTGATATATATATATGAGCATTGATATATATATATATGTGAGGTGCATTAGGTGCATTGAACAGAAGGCTGGAATGACATTCATATTTATTTGAGGTTCATTTGACATCAGATTAAAACCCCTCTTTGGGACTTCAGAGGGACAAAAACCGACGACTCAAAATGAAGGGACACATCATCAGCCAGAAAGAGCCGCCCGGGCTGCTTGGGTAATGAATGTGTCCAACCTGCAATGGAAGGAGAGGGGCGGCACGAGCGCGGGCAACACGGTGGAACTCGTGTTCCTGCACGGTCTTCCTAGACGTGGGATGATAATCCCATTTCTTGTTTTTGTTGGTTGCTATAAATGGGCCCAAAAACTCGTTTGCGCGATAGTGCCGTGTAAGTCGCCGTATATTTCAGGTTTGTTAACTAATAGACGTGTCCTACGGTAATGGTATTTCTTTTCGTTTTTTTTGCTTCTGAACGACGGGGCTCCTTAACCCAAATTCGTCGGAATGTCATTCATGTTTTGCAATATAACTTTTTTATTTACCTAGGCCATAGGTTTTTGTTCCATCGGGTCGCACTTTCAGTCTTCTCAAAATCATTGTTTGGGCGAGGTTTACAGCTTACGTGAGAAGCCCGAGAAATAAAATGGTGCACCTCTATGGTAGCATGTGTCAACACCGGTGTTGTAGTGCGTTGGTTTCTGCTCTTTGTCTCAGATATATGTTGTCGCTCATGCTTCCTGCTTCATTGGGGTTTGTTTGGTGCCCGATTCATGCCTTCATTCTTTTGCGGCCGGTTGGTGCCGTGATATACCCAAACCTGCCAAACAAGGACGGAAGTTCGACCACTTCTCCGAGTCTCATGTTGCATATTCTATCCTGGATAATAGCAGCTATTTCTTTTGTACTGTTTGCCTTGTTTGGTCCATCCAATGCTGCAGTTGACTATTCCCCGTAGTAGCAAACCCACTGATTGCGTCTTGAACATAATGGTTGTAACTCAAACACAGCACCAGCCTAAACCTCAACCCCTGTAAACAAAAGAGATCGATGGAAACCCTAGGGGTGTCGCCCGGGGTCATCGTAGTACTTAGGAAAAAACATCAAACATCGATGTCAATTGCGTCTTCGAAAATGAAAAACCGGACCGTCGCTCAGACAATAATCCGGTATACGTGGCGACACTGCCTAGACAAGGCGTCAGGGAGCGAGACAAACGAAGTCGCATAGGGTCTAGGTCGCCGGCTCGTTGTAACAGGTAGGAGTAAGATCCATGCCAACATACAGCTTTGACGGTGGCCCCAGTGGGTGCAGTTGAGGGGGGTCCTTCAAGGGTACCCTGATAAGATGGAAGTACGACTGGTACATATATACGAGGTATCTTTGATACGATCCCAACGGTTTCGTTCGACTCAGCGGGGTTTTTGCAGAGTGCATCGTAGGGGAAACAGTGTTTCACACATGGGACAGATCACGATCTAGACCATCTGGATCCTTTATGCCTGTAATGTAATATGTAGTCCGGGGTACATGGTATGTGTAGTACAGATCGAACACAGGAAACATGTGCGAGGTGATTCAGATCACCCGGCTCGCACGCGGCAACATGATCTATAGGGCTTGCAGATCGTGTTGACCAGGGATATGTCTGCTCTGAAAGACATAGATCATCGATTGGGATCTGATATTATATATGTCGGACGTGTGAATTGTTTGGTATGGTATGATATGTGCGATAGAAGGCCTATACAGAGTGGGTAAGGGTAGCATTGGCACATATTTCAAAGAAGAGGATGCTCACAGAGACGTCAGGGGACATTATTAGCACAACGTGTCAAACAGCACGGATAACCCGATTAGCGCGTTGTTCTAAGCTCGTCCCACGTGGCCAATGACGTCGAATATATCGGAGAAGAGAGGATGATGCCCCTATTCGACTAAGTTGGGGTTCTTATATTACTACGTAGGAACCTTGTTGCCATGCACCCAGTGACTTCGTTCATCTATACACGAAATATAGGTATGTCTCACTGCAGATGACCAGAGAACTGATGGCATCGTTTGGCTTGTGGCGGTGTTTAATTCATGGTACCGTCTATAATAATATGTATTTGTTCCTATTTTCTCCGTTGGGATCGAGAGGTTGAACGGTCATTTGTTCACAACTGTCTTGTTATTGATTTTGGATTGATGGTGTTAGCGTGCTGACGGATCAGTAATAATACCAGCACGTGCCCGTGGTGTACAATAGCCCGATAAATACGACCCCTCATACATTTCGATGTATATTAGTTCCGACAACAAAGCCATCACTCCGTACCCAAACGCTGGTCATCGCTGTTGTCCTGGTCACATTCGGTCTCAACATTTCCTCTTAGAGAAAGGGATGATATAATTTCGGACCCAGTAGCGCAACCAAACCAACACCGAGCGCGCGATTAGCCCAACCATCTACGGTAGTCCGAGGACCCGTGCTACGATTTGGTTTTCTTGTTTTGCTCATCCCACCTATTATCTTCGCTCTTTTTCTTATTCCCCCTCCCTAGACGAAACTCATATCCGGTGTCACTTAGCAGGCCCTTTGCCCCCCTCCCCACTACGGTACGCGCCATAATCTTCATCGCGAGAATAATTCAACACTTTCTTCCCTTGTCGACTCGCATCGAATTTAGCATACCCACGCTATGAATCTCTCTCGGCAGTTTGTATCTCAGAAAAAAAAGAATCCATACCGAGAGTCGAACCCTTGACTCCAACCTTAGTAGTCTTTGAGAGTAACCTCTTGACCACCGGGGGCATTCCTTGGCCAAATAGACGTGGCAGGTTTTGTTTTTTGTTTCAGAATGACGAGGTTCCTTAATCCAAAATCGTCAGAACGTCATTCTTGTTTATTAGGTCGGCGTCCCCGATGGTCTAGCGGGTTAACCTCGTAACCACTAAGGTCAATGTGACGGGTTCGAGCCCCACCGAGTGCATACTCGTACTCGTAGGGACTTTTTCTCGTGCTAAAAATTGACTTGCGGAAAGCGCGAGAGCATGAGTTAGCAAAATTCGATGAAAATCGACGAGCGTTGGGAAT